>JAJJMC010028926.1:1140582-1160489 GCA_023531435.1 Papaver californicum
AGTAGGGCTTCCAAGAAAGAAATCTCAGAAATCACGTTAAAAACATGGTCTTATTGTTAGGTTTAAACATGAATGAATGATCTAGTGTTTTTATAAATAGAGCTAAGCTCACTTCATATTTCATCAGACTCAAAACCAGAAGAATTTTCTTTGTTTCAGCTTAAGTCATCTGAAATATGGCAACCAAGATTTCTCCCGTGTTCCTCACTGCTCTTTTCTTCTTTGCAATTGTTAACATGTCAGGTAAGTTTCTAATAACTAGCTACTGGAGTATGTTCTTTTGTTTTTGTTTTTGTTTTTCTTCACTAGATCAATTTATTAGACGGGAACCATGAAATCTAAATTTATCATCACATAGTTTTGCTAATTATAATATTATTTTTGGCAACATTGCAGACAAGGTACACGCTAAATGGAATATAAGCAAAATCTCATCATTAAGCGGAATCACTGGAGCAGAAATGTGTAGATCCGGGGACACATACGATAGCGTTGATTGTGGTCCAACACGTGAATGCAAATGTTGTAATGAGTGGTGCGAAGATAAATGCAGCGGAATGAGTAGTTCAGTGGTTAAACAAAAGTGCACAAAGTTTATAAACTCGGAAGGCTATCCTACTACAAACTGTGAGTGTTGCTGCACTCCACCCGGTCAAATATGCAAACCCGGTGACATACATGATGTCTTTTTATGCGGTCCAACACGTGAATGCAAATGTTGTATTGATTCGTGCGAAGATAAATGTAGAGGGATGGGTAGTTCAGTGGCTTCTCAAAGGTGCACAAAGTTCATAAACTCGGAAGGTTATCCTACTACAACGTGCGACTGTTGCTGCAAAGGTTTTGCCACCACCACCACCTCCACCCTTAAGTTGTCCAGCGGAGATGGCAGTTCAAGTATCACCGGATGAGGTACCATGCAAGTACTCACTAACAACATCAACAAATACTACTAGTATTGCTTAATTTCCTTATCAGTTTGCTTTCAAGGGATGCAAGATTATTTCAGCTCGTTTCGTACGTTTTAGTTTCTGTAGTCTTGGTGCTTGTTTTAGTCGTATTGTGTTGTTCTTATGTTCGTCCATATCTGAATGGAATCTGTTGTTTCGTACTTGCTTTGTCGTTTCTTTTTCGTTTTTTACCCCCTTCTTGCACTGATTAAACAGAGCTATCAAAAGCCAGGAAGAGTTTAGTAAATTAATGGAACAGGTACAACAAAATATGATCCACACAGTTAAAACTTTGTTACTGTAGAGTACACCTTTATTTTTCACTGTGCCAAGTCACATGTGCATTCTCAGTTTAGGGTACCACAGAAGTTTATTATTATTACATACACGATGTCATTTTATGCGGTCACTTCCTCCCCCATCACCACCACCTCCATCACGCATCATCTCCACCACCACCACCACCTCCAGCCGTAACATTTGGTAATACCACGGAGACACGGAGACATACAACACAAGTGATCATGTTGCCAACCCATCTTACGTAGTTTGACTATTATACCCCCTAAAAAGTGCCCCACAGTATTAAATTGGATAACAGTTTTGTCACTTTCTCTGTCTGGTCACTAATATACCCAACATCAATCAAATGGAGTAAGACTTAAAACTTTTTTTTACCACTATAACCGGATCTTGTCCATGGTTTTTAGACTCGCACGAGTCACTCTGACATTTCTATTGTTGTGAATCGTTTTTATGGTGAATTGTTCATTTCACATTTAAAAGATTCACTATAAATTTAAAGATTCGTGTTTTTTTAATTATTTTTTTTATACCCTAAACAATTTGTTGAAGAGTAAGGTCTGCTGGTTATAAAACTGAAGTCAGATCCAAAATCTGGTTTAAAAGTCATACTAAATTTGATTCCTAATAACTTTTTAATGTGTAACCAAACACCCACGTTAAAAACGTTGTTTTATCGTTTCCTATAAACATAAATGATAATGATCTACTGTTGCTATAAATTGAGCAAAGCTCATTTCCCATCACTTAAAACCAAAAGAAGTTCCAACAACAAGAGTTGTTTGAATTATGGCAACCAAGATTTCTCCTGGTTTCTTCAATCTTCTTTTCTTCTTCACAATCGTTAACATGTCATGTAAGTTTCTAATAACTAGCTACTGGTTCGTGTTCTTTTTTTTTTCTCTCTTCACTTGGACGACGAAATCTTAATTTTTCATCTCATTATCACAGTATTGCTAATTGTAGTTTCATTTTGGCAACATTGCAGAGACGGCATTCGCTAAGTGGGATATAACCGAAATCTTGTCACTGAGCGGAATCAATGGAGCTGAAATATGTAATTCCGGTGACATATACAATGTCGTTTTATGTGGTCCAACTAGTATTTGCGACTGTTGTACAAATTGGTGTAACAATAAATGCCGTGGAATGGGTAGTTCAGTGGTTAACCAAAAGTGCACAAAGTTTATAAACTCGGAAGGTTATCCAACTACAAGATGTGAGTGTTGCTGCAAAAATATGTCGCCTCCTCCCCCATCACCACCACCTCCATCACCACCACCGCCATCGGAAATATGCAAACCCGGTGACATACACGATGTCATTTTATGTGGTCCAACCCGTGAATGCACATGTTGCAGTAATTGGTGTGAAGATAAATGTAGGGGGATGAGTAGTTCAGTGACTAATCAAAAGTGCACAAAGTTTATAAACTCGGAAGGTTATCCTACTACAACATGTGACTGTTGCTGCAAAAATATGTCGTCCCCTCCTCCCCCATCACCATCACCACCACCACCACCATCTCCTCCACCTTTTTGTTGTCCAGCAGAGATCGAAGTACAAGTATCACCGGATCAGGTACCATGCAAGTACACACTATCTCAATCAATCACCACCCCAACACCAACAATTACTAGTTCACTACTATTTGGAATGTAGGATTGCTGAATCATTACTTTCAATAAGGGATGCAAGATTATTGCAGCTCGTTTCGTACGTTTTAGTTTCTGTAGTCTTGGTGCTTGTTTTAGCCGTATTGCAGTATTGTTCTTATGTTTGTCCATCCATATCTAAATGGAATCTGTGAGATCTTACTTGATTTGTCGATTCCTTTAAAATGAGACACACGTTTTTCCCCTTAATTAAGACAATCATTTCATATCCACAGGAAATCTAATCCCATCACAAGCTGCCTGCTACAGTAACCACAAGTATCTGAATACACAAACGTATATGCTGAGCTTGGGTCGTTAAGATTTGGGCCTTGATTCACTCAAAATCTGAATTAAAGTGTAGTTTGTCCCATTTAGGAGTGAGTAAAACATACAAATCCACAGATTTTATCTGATCAAATCCGCATTTTGGCAGAACATCTGATCCGTCTCTCGGCGGTTTGGATGGGGATGAATTTTCAAAAGCCGCAGTTTTCATTGGTCGGACACGGGAGAAAACATCTCCCATCCGTTGAACATTCGATTCTAAAGATAATATATGCTGAAATTATTTATATATACAAAGATAACTATAGAAAATTAGTAGGTTATATATATAGTTTCTTGTTGATTAGAACATAGTATTTTTTTTTTTAGAGAACTTTGTTTCCCATTTTTTTCATTCAGCGATTCCTTCTCTTGTTCTCCATGAGATTATTTGTTTTTTTCCTGATTAAATGGTCATTTGTTGAGCAGAATTTTTTTTGTCCTTTTTCCTATAAATAACTGTTTAAATATTAAGTAACCCAACAAGTTATCGTGTTACTCCTGTTATTATTTTAAAATTTATGTTTTTTAAAAATAAAAATAAAACACTTTAATGAAGAACCCTCTTCTGGGTTATACCAGAAAATTGCTTGAGATACTTTTTTCTGATCCTATCTAGGGTGGGGGATATGGTGTGTCCTAGGGATGCTTAGGTTACTAAGTTCAAAATTTTAACCTAATCTGATTTATTTCCTAAACAAAATAAAAAAACAAACAAACATTTTTATTTATGTTTTTGATTGATTAATTTAGTTTGATTCTAATTTTTTTCTTCTTTTTATTAATAATTTAAAAAATCAGAGTTTTAAATTATGAAAAACACACGAACATTCGGCTAAAAAACTACTAGCGGAATCTTTTTATTGTTCTTCGTATATAAAAAACATACAAAAAGATTAGACATAAAAATATCAGGTGAATACTGGCCGAACCTTTGTGGGTGCTTCGTATAACTTATTCTTAATAAAAATCTACTTCTTTGATCATATTCAGATTTTATTTTTATTGTTTTTATTTTTAACACTTTTATAAGAAGAGGCATGCAATTTACAAGCCTGGATAGCTAGGAAAACTTCTTTTTATAAAAATGTTCGAAGTTATTAGAATCTCGTAATTTTCCAGAACTCCCTCATTTCAAGGAAAGATTGTAGAAATGATGTTTCCTTGGAGAATTTACGTTGTATGAAAGTATATTTTCTCGAAACTCCCAGTAATCATTTTTTATCTCATTTTCTCTTTTTTCAGTGGATGTAACCACGTAGAGTGTTGAAATCATCCAGTTACTTCTTTTTTACAAGTTAGATTTAGATGGGTCGTTGAAGGGTCAAAAAATATGGATAGATTATTTCAGATTAAGAAAAAATGGTTTATTTAACTTCGTCAACGCTATCCGTAAAAAATTCAGATTCCACACGATGTGCTGTGTCAAGATATCTATGTATCTGGCGTAACACATCACACTTAGCTAATATAATATATCATACGGTACTAAATCATATATTGTGTTGTGTTATGATATGAGCTCGAATTTTAGTGTAATATGTTGTACTATAAATATGCTGGCACGATATATTTTACACATCTACGGTTTCAGCCGTTCTATGTTTGAAACACCAAACAAAACTTTATTACACAACGAAGAATCAATTTTATTTTTTTATTTTAAAAAAAAAAAAAATTAAGAACCAAAAATCACTCGGTTTCATAGTTTTAACTCTTGGGGCGTCCGGATGAGTTAGCTAGCATCTTCCAACGCCATCTTTGATCAGCACACCTTTCCCTATAGTGGATAAAAAGCTAGCTTTAATCCTTACCTGATTGAACCCCAAGAATGGAGAATGGATAAGATCTAGAATAGCAAATTCCAACATAAAGAAGTCCTAGTAGAAACTATAAGAATGTGAAATGAATTGTGTATTTGATCTTGTTCATAGAACTTGCATCTTTACAAGATGAAACAATGTCAGTTTTATACAGACTGACAACTCAACTAACCTAAGCCTGGTGACAGGCTGTTATGCTAACATACACAAAGTCACGAGAATGTACACAGCACATTTCTGGACAACTCGATTACATATGTGAGTGCCACACTTACATTACACACCAACAGCATAGGCTGTGCTACTAGCCCCCCTTAAGTGAAAATAGTGTTGACGAGGTAACACTTTGAACTTGTCCCGGAGAAATGCAAACCTTGGGCCAGCTAGTCCTTTAGTAAAGATGTCAACTACCTGACTATTAGTTGAAATGTAAGTAATTAGCAATGACTTGGACTGCACAAGCTCCCGCACAAAGTGGTAGTCAATGGCCATATGCTTCATTATGGTGTGAAAGACTGTATTAGAGCAGAAGGAGATTGCACTCACATTGTCACAGAACATAGTTGGTGGAGAGGGCAAGAACACATGTAGATCAGTGAGTAACTTGCAGACCCATAATAGTTCAGTAGCTGAGTTTGCCAAGCTTCTAAATTCAGCCTCAGTAGAGGACCTGGTAACAGATGACTGTCTCTTGCTAGACCAAGAGATTGGTGTTGACCAAAAGAAGATACAATACCCCCCTTTACTCCTCCTTGTAGCTGGATCACCAGCCCAATCAGCATCATTCACCTGACACATCCCCTTTTGAATTATCATCCCAAAAATTAGAGTCTCTTTCACATACCTTAGAATCCTTTTTACAGCAATGAGGTGAGCAGTGTTTGGATTCTGCATACGCTGGCACACTTGATTTACTGAATAGCTCAGCTCAGGTCTTGTCCAAGTTAAGTACTGTAGAGCACCCACTAGTGACCTGTAGGAGGTTGCATCTGTCAGAACCTCACCAGTGGCATCCAGAAATTTAGAACCAACAAGAACTGGTTAAGAGCATGCTTTTGCTCCTGCCATATCAAATTTTTCAAGAGATCCAAGGCATATTTTGTCTGAGACATAAATGTACCATTAGCATTCCTCTTTACCTCTAGTCCCAAGAAGTAGTGAAATTGGACCCAGATTTTTGATTGGAAAATGGGTTTGTAAATCAGTTACCAGAGAATGACAATATGATGGTGATGTGCCTTTCAGCGAAATGTCATCCACATAGACTAGCAAAACTGTCATCCTAGAACCTTCTTTTTGAATAAAAAGAGAAGAGTCTGCAGAGGATAATTTGAAGCCATAAGAAAGAATGACAGTGAGTAGTTTGTCATACCAGGCCTTAAGAGCTTGTTTGAGTCCATACAAGGACTTGTGAAGCTTGGACACAAAAGTTGGGTTAGCTGGATATTCAAATCCTGGAGGCTGTGTCATGTAGACATCTTCCAGTAAATCACCATGCAAGAATGCATTGCTAACATCTAGTTGTAATACTGGACAATCATGATTGACTGCAAGAGTAAGAAGAAGCCTGATTGTAGTTGGCTTGGCCACTGGACTAAAAGTGTCATAGTAATCAATGCCTTCTTTCTGATGGAACCCCTTGGCTACAAGTCTGGCCTTGTGCCTCTCAACATTTCCATTTGGATTAAACTTTAGCTTACAAACCCATTTGCACCCCACCAGATTCTGAGTAGGATCAGGTGGCACAATAGACCAAGTGCCTGCAGACTGTAGAGCATTATACTCAGTATTAAGGGAAGCATTCCACTTGGGATCTTTCTTGGCTTGGCTGACACAAGTAGGGATAGATGGTGGAATCTGTGCAATCAAAGAAGTAGAGAGAAAGTGTTTAGTTGAGAACACCTTTTTTTTTAGAAATCCCATTTTTGCTTCTGGTGGTCATTAGATGACCCTTGTCAGATGAGGAAGATACAGTAGATGTAGTAACTGGAGATATGTGTGCATCAGATGGTGGTATATCCAAAGTAGCTATTGTGTCATGAGAATGATAGCTTAGGTCATTTTTCAAAAGGTCAGAAGAAGTCAGAGTACTTGTTGTTGTGCTAAAAACATCAGCAGTGATAGATGCAGGAGATGACATGTCAGTAGAACTAGTTGTATGCATTGGATAATATTGCTCATTAAAAACCACATACCTTGATACATAAATCTTACCAGTTTTGGCATCTAAGCATCTATATCCTTTGTGACAACCGATGTAGCCCACAAAAATACAAGAAATGCTTCTAGGAGATAGCTTGTGTGCAGCATAAGGTTTTAGACATGGAAAGCACTGACATCCAAAAGATCTTAAAAATCCATAATCAGGTTGTTGCTTGAATAAAACCTCAAATGGAGACTTGAATCCTAATGATCTTGTTGGTAATCTATTAATTGTATAGTTGGCAGTACTGAATGCATCTACCCAGAAAGTACCTGACAATCCAGCCTGAAAAAGATAGGTTCTACCAATATCCACCAGATGCCTGTGTTTGGACTCTGCCACACCATTTTGTTATGGTGTATGTGGGCATGATATTTCATGAATGATACCAGAAGCTTGCAGAAAAGATGTGAGGTCTTTATTAACAAACTCTCCACCCCCATCAGTTCTTATTACCTGAATCTTAGAGTGCAACTGGAGCCAACTTGTGATTTAAAGACATAAAATACATTTTTGAAGTCTGATTTGTCACACAAAGGATAAATCCAGCAGAATTTGGAATAATCATCCACTATATTAACATAGTATTTATATCTAAAAGTTGAAATTACAGGACATGGACCCCATAAATCAAGATGTAGTAATGCTAAAGGTACTTGGCTAGAGTGACTGGAAACTTGGAAGGGTAATTTGTGACATCTACCAAGCTGACAGTCAGTACAAAAAATTGGTTTGGAGATTACATTTTTGATAGAAAATGACTTGCTAACATGTTGCAAGGTTTGAAATGATGAATGAGCCGGTTTCTTATGCCACACCTCTGGAGTGATAGCAGATGTGACAGTAGAGAGGGCTTTATTTGCTGAGGAATGGAAAAAGTGGATGGGATATAAGCCATTCTTATGTGGACCTTGCAAAAGAGTCTTCCCAGAGGCTTTGTCCTTCACAAATAATCCATAAGAATCAAAAGTTATTGTGCAATTGTTGTCAGAAGTAAATTTATGGATAGATAGAAGTTTTGATTTGAAGTTGGTGCAAGATGAATATCATTAAGAGTGAACTCATATAATGGAGTAGATTTTAAATAAGAACCAGTATGTTTAATAGGCATACCTTCTCCATTAGCTGCCAGTATTTCATCTGAACCACCATATGTAAAGATGTCTTGAATTTCAGATTCATTATTGGTGATATGATTGTTTGCTCCAGTGTCTGCATACCATGGATTTTCTCCCAAGATATTTGCTGATGCTAACATAGCTATTAAGTGTTGTGGTGTATGATATTCTGATAGGAGAAGTTCAGCCTGTTTCTGCATTCTAGAGCTCCATGGACAGATTTACCACAAATCTGACATACAAGAACTGAAGTTGTTGATGAAAACTGAGATCCAGAAGTGGAGTTCTGTTGATTCACATTAGAAGAAGGAGTAGAAAAATTACTAGATGATCTCCCACTTTGTATATTATAATTTCTGTTTGGTCTCATAAAATGAGAGTATGGACTACTAAATCTGGGACCATAGTTTCTACTGTGAAATCTTGAGTTGGAAGAGTGAGCAACAAAGGCTCTAGTGGCATTTTCAGTCAGAAATGTCTTGTTTCTGTCACTGATAACTGCTTCTTCACTAAGCAAGTTATTGTGTAATTCAATAGAAGAGATAGGAGGACTTCTATGCCTCATAGCAGTAGCAAATGGAATGTACTCAGAGTTTAGTGCAGAAAGAGTTATAACCACAAGTTCATTGTCAGAGATTATTTCACCTGCTGCTGCTAGTTGATCTGATAGAGATTTTATGTCATTAATCAAAGCTGGGATGGATTTATCTCCTTGTTTAAGTGATAAAAGTTTTGTTCTCAGTTGAATAGAATGAGTGGAAGAAGATCTTGCAAACCTCTCTTCTATACTGGTCCATAGATGGTTTGAGGAAGTAGATCTTGAAAAATAGGAAATAACAGAATCAGATATTGTGGAGTGAATCCACATCATTATAGTGGCATCTTCATCAATCCATTCTGTGTACAATGGATTTTCAGTTTCATTTTCTTGATTTTTCTTAGAAGTGTATTGAGCTGGACAGAGATGAGTACCATCAAGAAACTTTTGAATCTTGAACTTCTTGATAACTGGAAGCATGGAATTCTTCCAGGTTATGAAATTATCATCTTTGAGCTTTATTGTAATGAAACTGTTGAGCTGATTTAGGGAAACTTTTGAAATGGAGTTTTGATTTTCCATGTTTTGTGTAGATGTTTGTTCTTGAAACTCTTGAATCTTTAATGGAAGTAAAGACAGAGAAAGCAAGCAGAGAAGAAAAAAAAAATTGGAAGCAAGAATCGCAACTAATCTTGCTCTGATACCATATAAGAATGTGAAATGAATTGTGTATTTGATCTTGTTCAAAGAACTTACATCTTTACAAGATGAAGCAATATCAGTTTTATACAGACTGAAAACTCAACTAACCTAAGCCTGGTGACAGGCTGTTATGCTAACATACACAAAGTCACGAGAATGTGCACAACACATTTCTGGACAGCTCGATTACATGTATGAGTGCCACACTTACGTTACACACCAACAGCATAGGCTGTGCTACTAGAAACACATTACATTAGGGTCAAAACTTTAGTTAGATTTGTCTTCCTTTTTCCTTTGAAGTCCTAGTTGAACTCTTCATCTATCTCTGAATTCATTAGAGAGATTATACTAAGTCACGAAAAATTTCGCCATGTCTCAACCACTTTAATTCAACCATGGATTCATCCTAATCAGGCAGTAGAAGCAACAACAACTAGGGTCAACATAATTGACTTGACCCCATGGGATCTTATGATGCTTCCAACTCTTTATGTGCACAGGGTTTTTTTGTTTACTAATATGCACCATGTGTCGAATCACCTGAAAATTTCTTTCTCACGGGCACTAGAATACTTCTATCCTCTTGCCAGTCGCCTTGTAATTAGAAAACATGATGATAAAACCATCTCTATGTACATAGATTGCAAGAACTCTACAGGTGAAAAATTCATATGTTCTACTGCAGATATAACAGTATTTGACTTCCTCGACTCATCCTATGTAGATCCCTGTATAGTTCACGAATGTTTCTTTCCACTTAACGGTGTGTTGAACCATGAAGGTCGGTCTCTTCCACTGCTTTTGGTGCAGGTAACTAAATTGATTGATTGCATATTTATAGGATGCAGCATGAACCATACTATCTATGATGGAACATCTTTTTGGCATTTCATAGCTTCATGGGAAGAAATTTCTAGTGATGCTACTAATTCTAACGTTTTTTAGGGCGATTCAAAAAAATTTTGGGGCGACTTATTTATACTCATCCAATAGATGTGACTATGAGATGTCCTACTGGTGAGTAAAATACCCTATATGCTCTTTCATTAATAAAAATATAAAAACTAAACCTAAACTCTAGTCAAACAAACTAACTGACGATTTTTTTGAATCAGTTTATTTTCTTCTTCTCTTTATTTAATCTACCGATTGTGCGAGTAAATTTTCAAAACCAATTCATCGTATCTCATCGTATCATCGTTAATCGCGTACCAATTCATCGTCGATAATTCAATCTAAAGATGGCTCGACAAAAAAGAACTACCTGAAGCTGATAATACTAATTGGCCAAATTTTTCCAAGACAATTAGAAACAGAGAGATTGTTGAAGAACATAGTGAAGAAGATGAAGAACACGAAGAACACGAAGATGATGATCTAGATACGGAGACTGATTCTGACAATCAGCCTCTCCATAACTATCTAATGGCTCCAATAAGATAAGGGTTTACCATCATTTGTGTTTATTTTGTTTCAATCAAATGAAATCGTCAATAGAATTTCAAGGGTTTTCGGTGATTTCACATAATCGGTAGTTTCGTGTTTGTATTTATCTACCGATTATGGTCGTGTTCTTCATTCCTCGAGCACATCGACCATAATCGGTAGTTAGATTTAGTCCTTAACTTCCGATTGTGTTCCTGAGCAAATGAAGAATCTAACCATAAAAATGAAGGTCTTAATGCTTCCAACCATCATGTATACGTTCTTAGGATCTCCAAACATTTTTTTCAACCTTATAATCAACCAAAAGAAGATTTTTTCAAAATTTTGAGTTGTTCACTGGGCTACATACTAGTCAGAATCGTTGGATACGTTGACATCATACCGAACGATTCCATATTTTTTTGGAAAATATGAACTGGAATCGGTGGATGTGGTCATGAACAACGACCGATTCTGGTATATATTTTGGCGGGATTGGTAGGTCAAATAATCGTCCTTTATGGACTCATTTATCGAACGATTTTATTCTTTGGAGATTTTCCCAAAATTCTCTAAGAGTAGAATCGTTCGGTATGTGTTGCTTTATGCGTCGATTCCAAATGAAAAATTTTCCAGAGAGCTTCACTTTTCTAAATGCTAGAATCGGCACACAAGTCAGTTCACGTGTGCCAATTCCAACATTTGGGGATTTTTTCAAAAATGTAAACAAGGAATAATCGGTTGATATGGGATGACATAAATGTCGATTATGAAGAATCATTGGGCACAATTGTCCCATGTCCACCAACTCTGTTAGCCTAATTACTTTGATGTACATTGTAGACTGTTAAAATACTCGGCGACGATCGACTCGAACCCGTGTCTCATATGGGGTATGGTACTTCTTACCACTACTACACTGATTTGATATGGGTAAAGAGACGATACAAAGCAACGGTTTATGGACAAAGGGATAGAGATCAACCAAGCATCAGTCTTAGGAAAACGTTGGAGAGTTGATCATTTGGGAAATTGTTTACGAGAAAAGTGGCAAGATTCAAAGTCACTGGAAAAAGGAAAAACAGTTTTTGAAGAAGACGCAAAGGGTCTACATTACTACATAAAAGAAGCATGGGTGCCCTTTTAAGATTATAAGGAATAGACGCAATGGTGTATATAAACTTTCTAAAGTGATCAATAGTTGTCACAATCATGATGATCCAGAATCTCTGATTGGACAAACTGCCGTTTGTGGGCTAAAACCACATCAAAAATCAACGGTTAAGTCTATGAAGGCAACTACACCAAATAATATCCTTAGGAAGATATTAGATCCGTATTTAGGGTATAAAAAAGAAAAAAAATTAAAAAACACGAATCTTTAAATTTACAGTGAATCTTTTAAAAATGAAATAAACAATTCACTATAAAAACGATTCAGAGTAATAGAAATGTTAGAGTGACTCGTACGAGTCTAAAAACCATGGACAAGATCTGGTTTTAGTGGTAAAAAAGAGTTAAGTCTTACCCATTTGATTAATGTGGGGCATATTAGTCACCAAATAGAGAAAGTGACAAAATCGTCCTCCAATTTAATATTGCTGGGCACTTTTTAGGAGTTATAATAGTCAAACTACCTAAGAGGGTGGGAAACATGATCACTTGTGTTGTATGGCTCCGTGTCTCCGTGGTATTACCCAAATGTTACGGCTGGAGGTGGTGGTGGTGGTGGAGATGATGCATGATGGAGGTAGTGGTGATGGGGGAGGAAGTGACCGCATAAAATGACATCATGTATATAAGAGAACCATATGTTTTTCATACCTCAGTCAAAGAAGAATATATTAGGCCTATAATCAAGGGAGAATCTCTGAATATCAATCCCACATTCTATTGTCATAAGTTAAGGCTTATATTAAGCATGTCTAATATATCTATTACCTTATTTAGGGTCTTGTGTATTTGTATATAAAGACAAAGCATATCAATGAAACGGTGTGGTTCATAGTCATCTATTATGTGCAGTGTAAACTTTATATGGTATCAGATATTTTGTTCTCCTACGAGTAAATGATCTCGCAACCATCTCTGAGTACCTTCACGCTATGAAAAATCTAGTTGATCAACTAGCTATTATAGATCACTCTATCTCAGATGATGATCTAACCCTCTATGTACTGAATGGCCTAGGTTCAGACTACAGGGAAATTGCAACACCTATTCGTGCCCAAGAGTCATCTCTAACATTTGAAGAACTACATGACTTGTTAGTTAGTCATGAAGCTTACCTCAGGCGTCTGGAAACAGCAACACATAACTTGGTTGCACCTTCCAACTACACCAGAACCAAGCCATCAGGATTCGAAGCAAGCCAGCAGCATAGGCCTGACTATCAGCGCTACAGATATCCTGACTCCTCCAGACGCTCTCCAGGCAGATACCCAAGGCAAGCCAGCAGCACAGGTCCTTCTCCAGGAAGATATTCAAACAACGTCCAACGTGATGGACGTTGCTACACAGCAAACCCTGGCAGATACAACAACTCCAACAGGCGTTACCAGCCCAAATGCCAACTTTGTGACCAGGTCGGTCACACTGTCAAGACGTTTTCTCAATTTCACTCACAAAACTCCTCCATAAATTGTGTCTTAACTTCTTGAGCAAAAGTAAAAAACTGGCTACTTGATTCAGCCGCTTCTCATAACATCACGGGTGACCTCACCAATCTATCTATGCACTCTGAATATGATGGAACTGATGAAGTGATTATTAGCGATGGTTCAGGTTTGGCTGTCACACACGTCGGTTCTTTGGCTTTAAACAATCCGCATCGAACATTTACACTAAGTGACACTCTTTATGTTCCAAATGTTTACAAAAATCTCATCTCTATGCATCATCTTACTAAGCAAAACAATGTATTTGTTGAATTACATCCTTTTCATTTCTTTTTGAAGGACAAGAACACGGGGGAGATATTACTAAAAGGAGCATGTAACAACGACATCTACACCTTTCCGGAGTCATTGAAGGCATCACCAAAAACTGTTAATGCGCATGAAAGAACGTCAACTGATGGATGGCAGAAGCGTCTTGGACATCCCTCTCTTAAAATTGTCAATCATCTTATTAAGCAATTCTCATTACCTATTTCTTCCCAGAAAAATTTGTCAGTTTTATGTCAGTCTGGTTCTATTAATAAAGCACACCAACAATCTTTTCGTTTCACAAGTCTTCGAAGCCATGAGCCTCTTGAACTTATTTACACGGATGTATGGGGACCGGCCAACTACACTGGGATTGAGGGCTCCCGATACTATCTTCTGTTTGTTGATCATTATACAAAATACATCTTGTTTTATCCCATGATTACCAAATTTGGTGTTTCTCTAATCTTTCCACAGTTCAAACGAATTGTTGAAAATCATTTTCAAAAATCCATCAAAACACTGTACTCTGACAATGGAGGTGAATTTCTAGCCTTAAAATCATACCTCTCACTTCATGGAATCAGTCACTTCACTATTGTTCCTCATACACCAAAATAGAATGGTGTCTCTGAACGGCGTCACCGCCATCTTGTTGAAACATGCCTTACCCTTCTTCATGATGCCAATCTTGATTTCTCTTATTGGCCACATGCTTTTCAAACAGCCTCTTATCTCATTAATCGTCAACCAACACCCATTCTACACAACAAATCCCCTTTCGAAGCTCTTTTTGGTCAATCCCCAAATTACTCTAAGCTAAAAAAAAAAATTGGGTGCATTTGTTATCCTCTCACCAAGGCCTACAATTCAAACAAAATGCAACCCAATTATAAAATTTGTATCTTTCTTGGCTATTCACCAACTCAAAATGGCTACAAATGCTTTGAACCTCAAACAAAGAGAATTTATATCTCTCGGCATGTGTAGTTTGATGAAAACAGATCCTTCTTTCAGCCCTCCTTTATGCCTTGTGAGTCCCCTAGTCATTCTCCATCAGACAGTCACCAGTTCCTGCCTCTGCACTTCAACAGTGAGTCTACAGTGCCATCCATCCAAGTTCTACAACCAACATCGCCTGCACTCTTTCCGGAAAGGCTAAATGTTGTTGCTGCACTCTCCCCAGGTAACACTGCCCTCTCTACAAGCTGCAGCCTCCCACTCGAGTCATCTACCAAGCTCTCCGGAAGCAACCAGAACTGAACACTCATCAGCATCATCTGTAGTTGTTGTTCCTGACACAAGGGTGTGCACAGACAATGCATCTCTGAATCACGACACACATCAAGACTTGGAGAATGCTCATCGCACTCACAACATGACCACAAGATCAATGAATCAAATCTTTAAACCCAAACAAATTCATACAGTTTTCAGACATCTACTACCTTAATTCATTGAACCAACAAGTGTGCGTCAAGCCATAGCTCAACCTCACTGGCGTGAGGCCATGTATGTAGAACTCACGGCTTTGCTGAAACACGGCACTTGGGAACTTGTTCTTCCTCCAGCTGAATGTAAACCAGTGGGGTGTAGGTGGATCTTTCGGGTTAAAAGAAAAGTTGATGGTTCAATTGATAAATTCAAATCCAGACTTGTGGCAAAAGGTTACAACCAACGTCCGGGTATCGACTATACAGAGACTTTCAGTCCAGTGGTTAAACCAGCTACAGTTAGAGTCGTATTGTCCATTGCAGTAATGAACGGATGGGAGTTGTGGCAAATGGATGTCAACAATGTCTTTCTTAATGGTGCTTTAACAGAAACTGTCTACATGGTACAACCCCCTGGTTTCAAAGATCTTTCAAGATCATAACATGTGTGCCGACTAAAGAAAGCCATTTATGGACTAAAACAAGCACCAAGAGCATGGTACACAATGCTCAAATCTGTTATCCTTCAGCTGGGTTTTCGAAACTCCAAGGCAGACTACTCACTGTTTGTATACAACAGAGATACTACTCATTGCTACCTACTGTTCTATGTGAATGACCTTATCATCACAAGCAACAACTCATCTTTTGTAACAGCCACCATCAAGCATTTGGGTGACATGCTCTCAATCAAAGATATGGGTGATCTCCATTTCTTCTTAGGCATTAAAGTTATACCTACCAAGGAAGGAATACTATTGTCTCAACTCAAGTACATCATAGAACTTCTGGACACTAAAAGTATGAGTGAAGCAAAGGATGTCTCAACACCTCTATCTACAACACAAACTCTCCAGCTAATTGACGGCACAACTGCTGTGGACTGTTCAGAATTTCGTCGACTGATGGCAGTCTACAATATTTTACACTGACCCGTCCGGATATTGCCTTTGTTGTGAACAAGCTATCAAAATTCATGCACAAGCCAACTACAAATCACTGGTCAGCAAGCAAAAGGTTACTTCATTACTTAAAACAAATTATCTTTTATGGGATTCAGATTCACAAAGGTGGAACCTCTACACTTCGGACATATACAGACGCAGATTGGGATGGCAATATAGATGATCGGACATCAACCTCTGCCAACATCAGTTTCCTAGGCTCAAACCCAATCTTCTGGAGCTCCAAGAAGCAACGATCCGTTGCAAGATCATCCACAGAAGTTGAATACAGAGCACTGGCCAATGCACCGTCTGAGACAATGTGGCTATCAACACTGTTTGCAGAACTTGAAGTTTCACTTATAGGTTCTCATCAACTGTTATGTGACAACATTGGAGCCACACACCTAAGTCTCAATCATGTCCATCATTCACGTATGAAACACATCCAAATTGATCTACATTTTGTGCGTGATTTAGTCCAGAAAGTAAGCCTTCAAGTGAGACATGTGCACACTCAAGATCAGCTAGCTGACCTTCTCACAAAGCCACTATCTAAGCAGCGCACTGCATTGCTACGGAACAAGATTGGCCTTGCCGATGAAAGGCCAATCTTGCGGGGGCGTATAAGAGAACCGTATGCTTCTCATACCTCAGTCAAAGAAGAATATATCAGGCCTATAATCAAGGGAGAATCTCTCAATATCAATCCCACATTCATGGCAAATTCTATTGTCATAAGTTAAGGCTTATATTAAGCATGTCTAATATATTTGTTACGCTATTTAGGGTCTTGTGTATTTATATATAAACACAAAGCATATCAATGAAACGGTGTGGTTTATAGTCATCTATTCTGTGCAGCGTAAACTTTATAGTGTATGTAATACTAATAAACTTCTGTGGTACCCTAAACTGAGAATGCACATGTGACTTGGTACAGTGAAAAATAAAGGTGTACTCTACAGTAAAAAAGTTTTTAAGTGTGTGGATCATATTTTGTTGTACCTGTTCCATTAATTTACTAAACTCTTCCTGGCTTTTGATAGCTCTGTTTAATCAGTGCAAGAAGGGGGGTAAAAAACGAAAAAGAAACGACAAAGCAAGTACGAAACAACAGATTCCATTCAGATATGGACGAACATAAGAACAACACAATATGACTAAAACAAGCACCAAGACTACAGAAACTAAAACGTACGAAACGAGCTGAAATAATCTTGCATCCCTTGAAAGCAAACTGATAAGGAAATTAAGCAATACTAGTAGTATTTGTTGATGGTAGTGAGTACTTGCATGGTACCTCATCCGGTGATACTTGAACTGCCATCTCCGCTGTACAACTTAAGGGTGGAGGTGGTGGTGGTGGCAAAACCTTTGCAGCAACAGTCGCACGTTGTAGTAGGATAACCTTCCGAGTTTATGAACTTTGTGCACTTTTGAGAAGCCACTGAACTACCCATCCCTCTACATTTATCTTCGCACGAATCAATACAACATTTGCATTCACGTGTTGGACCGCATAAAAAGACATCATGTATGTCACCGGGTTTGCATATTTTGACCGGGTGGAGTGCAGCAACACTCACAGTTTGTAGTGGGATAGCCTTCCGAGTTTATAAACTTTGTGCACTTTTGTTTAACCACTGAACTACTGATGTAGTTTTAATAGTGGTAAATAAGGTGATCGTTTCTCGAACTTGTGAAGGTAATGATTTTAGAAAATATTGGACTAAATATAAACTAAAAATCAGGAAAATAAACTAGAGAAGATTTTTAGGAAATATGGAGAAAACTAGGAATCAGGGTTCAGTTATTTCTAACAATTTATGTGATTAATCATGTAATTCTTTTTAACAATTTAATTCAAGTTTGCCAAAATATGTTTTCTACAAGAATAATTGTAAATCCTAAGCATGGGACATCAAGAGTAATTAACTAAGCATGACCCATCAAAAGAGAACACAACTATTTAATAAAAACCATTTTTTCTAATTTAAATCCATGCAAATAATAATAAAAGAATTATAAATAATTAATTAAAAATAGACTTACCACATAAAATTGAAAGATAAACCTCCTCCATCATCCCAGTAAATAAACTTAGCCCATGATGAAGAAAACTTGCTCAAAAGATCTTTTCATTGCTCAAAAAGTTGATTACAAGGTGAAATAATAGTGCAACAGCTGAACAGATACGTTTATAAATGTCATAGAACAGGGTTCAGCCGTTACAGAAGTGTTTCTAAGCAATAAATGGTTGAAAGAATAGGCGACAGGAGCAGTTTGAATCAGCAACAGATATAAATGTTGCTGAGTCGTCTTCTCCGATGGTGGCTGATGAAGAACACGCCGGCCGGACCAGCAGCAGGTGACCGGCGGCGACCGGAAGTGGCCGGACTTGCTCTGATTTCTTCTCTAGGTTTTCTTTCCCGATTCTCTTGGCTTCTCTTGGTATTTATAGACTTAACAAACCCTAGAGAGAGTTCTAAACCTAATAGAACTCTCTAGAACAACCCACAAATCCCTATCCTAATCGAATCATGATTCCGGCCAAATACATGATTTCCAAGCTGATTTCACGGGATCTTTTGATGTTTATGACTTGCGTGAGATTACTATTAACATTTGGAACAATCTAGAAGCAAAATATCCTTCGAATCACTTGATTTTACCCATCCAGTAGATTTCCCGATGAGCTGAATCGGCTGATCCGGCTGAGTCGACTCGCTGGCTCGCTGGGTTGAATCGCCTGGTTGACCCGCTGGGTTGACTCGGCCGATCCTAGGGTGTCCCTTATCCATTCTTGGGGTGCCAATAACACTTGTCCTTGGGTGCCTTTATCACTTTTTGAGCCAATTTTTCCACAAATCTTTATTCTTCTAATGTACCTACAAAAGCATAAAAACACGTAATAGACACAAAATCGAATACTAACTCACTAGAAATTAAGGTGCAATTTAGACACTAAAATGTGTCTATCAACTACTCATTCCGCTGCATTTATCTTCGCACCACTCATTACAACATTTGCATTCACGTGTTGGACCACAATCAACGCTATCGTATGTGTCCCCGGATCTACACATTTCTGCTCCAGTGATTTCGCTTAATGATGAGATTTTGCTTATATTCCATTTAGCGTGTACCTTGTCTGCAATGTTGCCAAAAATAATATTATAATTAGCAAAACTATGTGATGATAAATTTAGATTTCATGGTTCCCGTCTAATAAATTGATCTAGTGAAAAAAAACAAAAACAAAAACAAAAACAAAAGAACATACTCCAGTAGCTAGTTATTAGAAACTTACCTGACATATTAACAATTGCAAAGAAGAAAAGAGCAGTGAGGAACACGGGAGAAATCTTGGTTGCCATATTTCAGATGACTTAAGCTGAAACAAAGAAAATTCTTCTGGTTTTGAGTCTGATGAATTATGAAGTGAGCTTAGCTCTATTTATAAAAACACTAGATCATTCATTCATGTTTAAACCTAACAATAAGGACATGTTTTTAACGTGATTTCTGAGATTTCTTTCTTGGAAGCCCTACT
>JAJJMC010028926.1:1160889-1187628 GCA_023531435.1 Papaver californicum
TGTTCAATCACTGCAAGCTGGTACTGCCTAAGACCATTTTTTTTTTTTACTATTGGGGTGAATAAATTAAAATTGCTGGTTCCATCTCCAAGACATTAAACAGAAACTGTAGACCCTTTGGTCATACAACTTTCAGAGAAATGCAGAAAGACACATTTGCTACTGGGGAACCCTGAAATGATGTAGCCGCATTCATGAAATTAAAGAAAACTCTAGGGGGCCTAAACTGATGTCAACCATAAGGCATAATCAAAGTGCATTTTGATTTCGTAATCTGTTGGGAAGTTTCTTTTTTAGGAACACATACAGCCCGTTGAGACTGCGGCGGGTTCCATTCAAAAAAGGATTATACCCTTCAGACAGGTATTCTTGTTCAGTCTTATCATTGCATAATTTAATTCTTTTTTCAAGTACACCCAGTTTCAGAGATCCATATCCTTGTTTATGATAGTAGTATTATACTAAAACTAATTTAATGTTTTTAGTTTTCATCAAAAAATAAGGGGTAATAGAAGAAAAATGATATATATTTATAACTCTCATATTTTTTCTTAATACAATACAATCCTGTTTCGTGCTTATATAACTTGGACAGTGGGAGTATGACTTATTATGTCTTATTCTTTTTCTTTTTTGCTAAATTTTTTTATATAAATTAAGAATTAAAATATGAGGGGATATCCCTCATATCCTCTTCAAGAGACGTACAAATATATAAGGGGGTATCCCTCATATCCTCTTCAAGAACCTTATAAATAAACTTAGACACATTGTCCTCCCAAGTTCTGTTCACCTTATACTTTCTCGAGTATTTAGCAAGCAAGTCTACTACATTGTTACACTCTCTTATTACATGCATCATCTTCCAAAACCTAATACTACTAAGATAAACTGGACATCCTATATTATAGTTATGTTTTCCCAACTAAGACTGGTTTCAGATCCATTAATAGCATCTGCCACATTAGAGCAATCTGTTTCCAGGATGATATGCTCAAGACTAAGACCGTTAGCCCTATGTGGTTCCTCCAATGCATCCATGCATTTTGCTTCATCTGCGCTTAGATATCTATCTTTGAAAATGCACTTAGGCCACTGGTGCGCCCCTGTAAAATTTCTGAATATTAGTCATATTGCACAAACATTAGTTATACTCTTAAAAGAAGCATCAAAATTTAAAGCTACAAAGGGTGCAGCTGGAGGTATATTAGTTTTGTGCAACATTGAATAACTTTTAGCAGTCAATATAGACTGGCATAAGTTCCATGTTCTTCTAATGCAAGAGACTATACTTGATGATCCAGTTTCAAAGACCACTTTGCACCTCTCCTTCCAAACTAACTTCCCAAAGAGCACCATACATATGGATTATCCAATCCTCATTTACATGTTGATCTGCACTGAACAAACTAGCAATACAGTCCCTGACATTGTTATATTGTTGAATAGAGATAACACCACCAGGAACAAAAAAATGATTGCTCTAGTGAAGGATAAGTGCAACATCAAATGATTAGTGGTTTCTATATGATTCTAACAAAGAGGACATGCTGATATAACCCCTCCAATGTTCCTCATAACTCTTTCTGATGTAGTCACCGAATCAATGAGGCACTTCCAAACAAATAGTTTAACTCTTGCTGCACTCCTAAGTTCCATAGTCTTTTCCATATTTTTCTTTCAACATCCTGATGTTGTTGTACCATATGCTTCAACTCAACTAGCATGTTGTAAGTTGATTTGACTGTGAACAAACCATTCTTGGTTAGAGTCCAGATAAGATTATCACTTGAATTTCTTGGTATTCTGATACTAAGAATTTTGTTAGCAACCTCATTATTGAACAAACCATGTATGATATCCATTTTCCATGTCTTTGTATCTGAGTCTATCAAGTCAGAAACAAGGTTATAATCTGCTAAATTAACATTACCGTTAATAGCTGGACTTAGAGGTTTATCTTACCTTGAACCATTTTTCCAGCCAAATTTTTTTATACTCTTGCCATCTCCAACCTGCCAGAAGCTAAATTTTTTTGGTAAATTTAACTTTATTATACATGCTTTTCCATTCTCATGTTGTATTCTTCTTAATATGATCATGAAGAAGAGATGTGTTTGGAAAATACTTAGCTTGCAATGCAGAAGCCCATAGTTGATAAGGCTTGCATAGTCTCCAAGCTGATCTTGCCAGCAAAGCTTGGTTAAAGCACTTTAAGTTTGTTAAGCCTAATCCTCTATTTTCTTTTTCTTGGCATAATTTTGTCCATGCAATAATAGTAACACCGTTTTCACTCTCCTTATTCCACCAAAATTATCTCTGAACCTTGTCAAAAGTTGTTATTCCTAAATGATTAATGAACTTACCCCTCCACTTTCCCAATTTATTCTTCATATTATTAAAGATGGATGAGAAGGAACTTGTTTTTCTTCTAGTTAAGAATAAAGGAATACCAAGATAAACTTCCTCCATGCTCATGCACTGAACTCTAAGCCTTCTAGACAACAATCTGGCATGTCTTGGATGTAAGTTCTTTGAGTAGAAAATTGAAGTTTTCTGAAAGTTGATTTGTTTCCTTGAGCTTGCACTGATTTCATGAATAACATCCAACAAATTATTCACATTATGAATATTTTCTTTTGTAAAGAGCAAACAATCATCTGTAAATAGTAAATGTGTAACTTGTGGTGCATTCCTTCATATTTTAACACCTTGTATCTTGTTGGATTGTTCAGCATTTGCTAAGGCTCTAGTGAAAACTTCCATAGTAAGAAGAAATAAGTATGGTGATAATAGATCACCCTATCTCAAACCCCTTGTAGGTTTAAAGAAGAACATGGAGCTCTATTCAGCTTAATACTAATGCATTCTCCAATAAGACTGCACCACCACTCATAGAACCCAATCTTTATCATAATTTCTTTAAAAAAACCCATTCAACTCTATCAAATGCCTTGGACATGTCTGGCTTCAAAGCCATATAACCTTTCTTCCCTTTTTTTTCTTTTCATACAATGAATAATTTCTTGAGATAAAAAGATATTATCTGATATTTGTCTCCCAGAAACAAATGAAGATTGCATAGATGAGATAATCTTATCCATGTATATCCTTAGTCTTGTAGCAAGAAGTTTTATGATCAGCTTATAGGTGGTATTGCAAAGAGCAATTGGCCTGTAATCAGCTGGTCTTTATGGAAGCTTTACTTTATGTATGATAGACATATTAGTTTTATTCATGCTCTTCAACATCTTGCCAGTTGTAAAAAATCTGTGAACCATGTCCAGAACATCTTTGATTACAATATGAGTTTGGAAAAAGCCTGGAGGGAACCCATCTGGACCTGGGGCCTTCCTTGGTTTTATAGACTTTAAGAAATCATGAATTTCTTGTGCATCAGGTATTCTAGTGAGAAACACATTATCAGCATCATTAATTTGTTCTGTCAGTAAGTTTATGAGTATGACACTAACAATAAGATTAGTAGTTGAACTAACTTGCATGGAGTGTTGATTTAGAAGCAACTCCAATTCAGTTCTTCCAACACACCAGTTCACATTATTATCTTTTAAAGATTCAGTTATGTTTCTTGACCTTCTAAAGTTTGTCATCATATGAAAATGTTTAGTATTGTTATCCAAGTCCATAATGTGTCCTTAACCTGACTTTTGGCTCCAGAAAAGACCCTCTCTTTCTTGCCATTCTTCTAATTTTTGCTCTAATTCTTGAACTTCCATTGTATTGCTACCATTTGTGGATGTATTTTGAAGAATTGTCATTTGTTGTTGAAGATCTCTAATATTATGCCGGATATTCCAAAAAAAATCATATCTTGTTCCACAAACTCATATATTTTCTAGTACAACTTAGCTTCTTACCTAGGATGAAAGTAGATGAACCTCTTATTTCCTTTAACCAAGATAATGATATCTGATCCTTGCAAGAATTTTCCTTTAACCAACACTCAAAGAATTTCCAATTCTTATTATCAACATAAATCTCAGAAGTAAGGGAAAGAAGTATAAGACAATGATCAGATCCCATTTGAGGTAGATAAAGGTGGTGACCATCAGGATATTAAAGTATCCAGTCTGAACTTTCCAAAGCTCTGTCAAGTCTTGATTTTATTCTTCAAGTTTGATGTTTGTTACTAGTCCAAGTGAAAGGGTTTCCATGAAAACCCTAGTCTCTTAGCCCTGCATCATTAACCAATGTACAATACTAGAAGAAAAAGATGAAGAAGCACTATTAGAGTTTTTGTCCCCTAGGTTAAGAGTGATATTTAAATCTCATATCACTATCCATGGAAAGTTTGGATTATCTTTTCCTAAGTTGTGTATATAGTTCCATAGACCATTTCTCAAATTATAGTATAGGGTACCATACATGCATGTGAGTAACCATTCTAGTTTGGCAGGATCACTCAGTATTAGGCAATATATCATATTGTTATCATATGCCACAATTTCTAGGGAAAAGCCATCTTTCCAGAGTAGGGTCAACTCATCAGCTCTGCCTATACTAGGAACGTAAAAGGAATTAGGGAACTTTAAGGGGCTAACAAAGTTTAGAATTTTGTCTGATTTGATTTTGGTTTCACATAAAAAAAACTATATCAGGGTTATAGAAGGCATTCAAATATCTTAAATGGTTCCTAGTGTTCTTATTTCTAAACCCATTACAGTTCCAGCTGATGATTTTCATGTTTTATGAAAACTTTTATCTATAATTAATCTACTTAAATTGTTGACAATAAATGGTTGTTGAAAAATATAGAAATTAATAAAAAGAGTTGTACACTTTTGAGGAGGAATAAGTCTAGATTTTACCTGCACTTCCATGGTTGTGTTGACAGATTGTGCATCCCCAGTAATGGTATTGTGTGTTGTTGAATTCTTTATTTGCTTAGCATTATCAAAAACTGAAGGAATCATTGATGTATGAGTGAGGTTGGGATTAGGATTGACTGAGTTTCTTTGACGCGTCCCTAGCCTAGCAGATTCTTCCAAAGGATTCTCGTGGTGTGTCTCTTTTTGAACATTAATTCCGACACGTGTCCCATCTTTATGTGGTATAAAAGATACCGCCTTAACTATCTTTCTTTGATTGTGCTTAGGAGTTTGAGCTGCATTCAACTTCTGTAGTTCCGAAATCTTCTTTTGTTCTCTTAGGCTACCAAAAAAGTGAGGTTTTTGTTTTGCTGCTTCCAAAAAAGTAATGGCAACTTCATAGGCTTCTTTCAAATGGTTCACAATAAAGCATTTGTGGCATATTTTGTGAGGTTGCTTTTCATTAAAAAAAAATGAATCCATCTTGTGACTCTTGCTGAATTGACTGCCAGAATCCTTCTTCTAAGTTGTGTCTGAAGGTTAATCTTAACACACACTTTAATTGGATCTCTTGTTATAAGGATTGCATCTTTGGGATCTATTGCGCGAACCTCCCCCATTATTCTGCCCATATCCTCAACAATCTTTACTTTCATAAATTCTGGAAGTAGCCATTTTAGCTGAATCTAAAACTCCTGTGAACCCCAATCATAATCTTTGTAGTTATAGCTTTCATATTAGTGTAGAACTACTAGATGTCCATAAATACTCCTCATTATTATGTTTTATTCATATTCCTACTGATTAGATGAATGAGCCAGCCCAATTCTAGAATTAGATTTCAAAATAATTTAAAAAAAATAGTATAACATCTAATTCAACTTGATTTTAGGTATATTTATGTTACCGTTATTTAATAAAAAGAAAAAGTTATTAGGATAGATAAAAAAATTAGTCTATCCGTGAAAATTTAAGAAGGATACATTTTTATATAAAAATGTGATCCCTTACCCAATTTAATAAGAAGAAAAAAAACCTTAGTTTATATTTGGTCTACCATCTTTAGGGATGCACAACAGGTGGACGGGTCGGTTTTAGGGTAAAACCAACTATCAACCCGTCTATAGGTGGGTTTTCATTTTCAAAACTGTATACCAATCCGTTCACAGGCGGGTCGTTGAAATCGATCCGAGTCGGGTCGGACGGGTTCGGGTTATTTAGCGGGTTAACCCGCATAGCCAGACAGAAAAAAAACAAAGTGTAAAACAGAAAAAAATAAAAAACAGACAGTATTACTATTACAGACAGAAAAAAACAATATTACAATCTGAAGTTGAAGCATACGTAATATGTTTCTCCAGATGTTTACATGTGAATTCTCCACTGCTAGGATTAGAATTCATCTCCTATTAGTTGCTGGAACAAAAGGACCTTTTTTAAATGATATCAATAGCTAATATATATAATCTGTTTTACTAAGTTCAGCTTCCTATGCTCCATTTGCAGAACACACATCAGGCATAGGGTAGCCCAGGGATGACAAGATCTGGTTGAGAACGAGACTAGTGCTGGATTTGATGTTGCAGTAATCCTATCAAGTCAGATGGCTGGCTGCAGAGCTTTCTTAGGAGGAGTAGAGGTTCTTCTGGCACATCAAGAATGACTTTCAAAAGCTGTGACCTCAGGCTTTTATTGGAAAAGCCCAAGTAAAGTTTGCATAAAAGTGAAACTCCAGAACAATGTATGTTCATGTTAGATATATAAACTGTAAACATTATGATCCAACAAGTCTTTATAACAACGTTACCATGACACTATCTTTGAAAAGAATACATCAATACTCTGAAGTAATTAAACTAATCACATAACACACATTATAGAAATCTTAACAAGCTGTTTAAATTTAAGTTCCTAAATCCATGAATTTTTGGTTACTAGATCGCTGAAACTACCAGTTCAATTATCAACTCTTAATAAACAGTTAATTCCAACTTTCTTTTACATAAAGCATAGTACTCTAGAGATTGACTTTACTCTACCGAAGCATTGTTGAAGTAATTTTTTTGGTCCAACGTTACAGCTGCAACAATAATAAAATTCAATAGTAAAACTAAAACAAGGATTCAAGTAACCATTCTAAACTTCAATCTAAAAGAACCTAATAAATCAATTCAACTTCAATGAAAAAACCCATATATTCGATAAATGAATCAAACCCCAAATTCCCACAAATCGACTCCACAGATCACAGTCCACACGATAAATGAGTTAATGAAAATCAACTAACGTTAAGAGATTCAAACGAAGCTGATTGTTTAACGTGTTGTAGAACAGACTGAACAGTAGAAGTGAATCAAGCAGTCGTCTGTCTGAAGAGTGAAGGCGGAGAAGAGAACGAGATCGCCTGTCTGAAGAGTGAAGGCGGAGAAGAGAACGAGATGGAGATGGATTGAAAAAATTAGGTTTTCTTTTCGGTAAGTTTGTTGTTAGATGGATGGCTAGGATGGAAACTATTAATCTCAATCAATGGCAATTTATCGGGTATTACGGGCGGGTTCGGGCGGATGCTATACAAAATCCGTAAACCGACCCGTGATTTTTGATTTTCAAAATGATATACCAATTCGTGACGGACGGGTTCGGTTTTAAAATCCCATAATTTTATCGGTTTCGACCGAATACGGTTTTTCGGGGTACAGCCCTAACCAACTTTGTTCAATATTGGATGTTCGTTGAAAATAACAACACACAAGTTCCGAGAAGAAAAAATACTACTAGAAATATTATTTATTAACTAAAATTTTCTTTTCTATTTTTCTCCTTTTTCTAAAGCAGTTGAAGAAAAAACACAAAATTATCACCAACCAAACACGTGGCCCTGTAATCGCCTGACATTTACCAATTGTCAAATTTCAACTCTGTTTCCGTTTCGCCTTTCAAGTCTCACCTGAAAACTCACTCTCTATCTATTTCTGAACTCTATAGACAGATTATATTTTGATCGGATTCAAAAGATATCATGTTCAATCACGAAACAGTCCGGTATGTCTCAACCAGTTCAATTCAACCATGTATTCATCCTAGCAGTCAGGCAGCAGCAGCAGCAACAACTAGAGTCGACATAATTGACTTAAATCCATGGGATCTTAACATGCTTCCATTTCCTTATATGCAAAGGGGATTTCTGTTTTCTAATGATATGCAGCAGCACCAACAAGAAAAACCCGTAGATGTCATGAATCACCTCAAAAATTCTTTCTCAAAGACACTTGATTACTTCTATCCTCTTGCCGGTCGTCTTGCAATTAGAAAACATGGAGATGGTGATGATGAAACCAGTGTATCTATGTACATAGATTGCAAGAACTCTACAGGTTCAGAATTCATAAGTGCTATTGCAGATATAACAGCATCTGATGTACTCGACTCATCCTATGCAGATCCTTGTGTAGTTCACCAATGTTTCTTTCCACTTAACGGTGCGTTAAACCATGAAGGTCAGTCTCTTCCAATGCTTTCGGTACAGGTAACTAAATTGATTGATGGCATATTCATAGGATGCAGCATGAACCATACTGTCTGTGATGGAACATCTTTTTGGCATTTCATAGCTTCATGGGCAGAAATTTCTAGAGGTGCTACTAATTTCGATCGTCCTATCCTTGAACGTTGTTTTTTCGACACTGAATCCCCCATTCGCATCCCAATCTCCACTTTCCAACTACTACCACGGAGATATTCTCATAAAACTAGTCCATTTGAAGAGAGGATCTTTCATTTTAAGCAAGAAAGTATTGGAAGATTGAAAGCAAAGGCTAATTTAGAGATCAGCATCATTGAGAGCAGTAATACTACTGTCTCGTCTTTACAAGCTCTGTTTGCTCATATCTGGTTAGCCACTACTCGCGCAAGGAAAATAGATCCGAACGAGGAGACGAGTTTTTGGTTATCGATAGGTAACAGATCTAGGATGAATCCACCTTTGCCTGAAGCATACTTCGGAAACTCGCTGCAGCATGGTGTAGCAACTGCTAAGGCAGGTGAGTTACTGGAGAAAGGACTTGGATGGGCAGCTTTGTTATTGAACCAAGTGATCCTGTCTCACAGTAACGAAAAAATTCTAAGTATTTGGGACTCATGGGTGGTGAAACCCAGTTTCATGTTCACTGGTAATGCGCCACCCCCGAGAAACATTTTGGTGTCAGGAGGATCTCCAAGGTTCAATGTGTATGACAATGACTTTGGTTGGGGCAAGCCTGTAGCGGTGCGGACTGGGCGCTCTAGCCACTACGACGGTAGGGTTATACCGGGTCGTGGACTGGTTGAAGGGAGTATAGACCTTGAAGTTTGTTTGTCTCATGAGATTATGAAAGTTATAGAGGATGATAAAGAATTCATGGATCCTGTCGCCATTTTATCTCCTCTGAGTGTCTAAGCTTAGACCTCATTGATTTCGCCTCTGCGGATTTTGCCATTGTTGTTGTATTGTTATTTCAATAAGTTACTGAAAAACAGGAAATGCAGACATTCCCTTTTATTTTTATTTTTGATAGAAGAAAAACAATCACACAACTGTGCTGACAAAAGCCCTCGCAGCTAATGAAACAACAAAACTCAAGCACGCATTAGTTACCAACAGATACACGACGGGTGCAAACCGCTAATTACCCAGATCACCATCTATATCTTCCGCGAATATACGAACACTTCCATCAACGGCACCGCTGTATCCTTCATTTCCAATACTTCCATGATAGGATCCTTCAACAACTCCATTAACACCGTAGGATACTTCAACACCTCCGATAGTACTCTCTCCCAAAACCATCCTTTCAGCAATTATCCGGCTTTCCACCACAAAAGCGAGAAAACTAATTGCTAGAAGAAAGGTAGGAATAGCTAAGGATATGGTTCTAGCCATCTCTGTGATTCTAAACGATCAAATCAATATGAAGCCAAAAGTAAACATGACAACTTATGAAGATGGTTTTGCGAGGATGTAGTTGGCTATACGCGTAGATAAGTATGGCAACCACGTTGTTTTGAGTCTGGTCTCAATCGTAGTCATGACAGCTAAATGATTTAGTGCTCTTGCTTATTTCGTTTGTCCTCGATATGTTCTGCTTTGCACGTTATGGATACCCGAATCACTTTGTCATATGAGGGCGGCACCCCTGCTTAACACCTAGAAAGGTATAGTAATTGCACGACTTAAAAATCAAAATAATTCTACAAAAAAAAAAATCAAAACAAAATCTTCCGAGTATAATCGTGGGAACCATTCAGATATTGGGTGTGTTTATAAATGATGGTGTTTACTCAACTCAAATCAATTCAATTCAATCAAAATTCGAATTCTCATTTCAGTTTCAAATGCTAGAAACCCAAAATGAAAATGAGCACTGTGACAGGGTTTACATTTGGAGTTTTGCTAATTTTAGCTAGCTTCACGGCTTGTTATGCGCAGCTTACAAACGGATTTTATGCCAACAAATGCAAAATCAATGTCGAGGAAACCGTCCAGCGTATTGTATCGAAAAGAATTCAAGATGATCCAACTCTTGTAGCGGCACTCGTTCGTATGCAATTCCACGATTGTTTTGTTCAGGTATGTATACTATTTCCAAAAGATAATATTTGGCAAACTTTGTACATATAAGTTCCATCCAAGGCTGTTACATTGAGTTTGGGTTACTAAATTTCACGGAGGTTACCAGTACTTGTTACCATCTTATATTCTTGTTTCAATGTGAAGGGATGTGATGCTTCGCTACTTCTCAACGGGGATGACACCGAGAAAACTGCAGGGCCAAACGGAAGCGTTAGAGGTTACGAACTAATTGACGAAATAAAGATTGAATTGGAGAAAGAGCAATCATGCCCCAATATTGTCTCATGTGCTGATATCATTGTCATGGCGACCAGAGACGCTATCACCTCTGTACGTCTGAGATCCGTGTACACTTTTAGTCACATATTATCTCATATAATTTGTGTTACTTTTTTTATAAAACTCAAACAACAAAGAATTTATAGCTAATACTTTCATGATAGGACTCTATATTCCTATTAAATATAAGCACGATATCAAACTTTACGATCTACCAATCTTGATTTCAACCGTTAATTTTCAACGATTGATTTTCAAAGTGGTAGATGATGGTATTATGCGTCTCGGATTATACTCGGATTATACTGGTTTTTCTTAGGAACGTATATTCTATACAGCTATTTTAGTATATATTGGCTTAATTCTTAATGGTATATATATTGATGTTACCCAGAGCCAAGGGAGCAGATATGATGTAGAAACAGGAAGGAGAGATGGTTTCATTTCCGTTGCTTCTGAAGCAGTTGCTAATCTCCCAAGTCCTTCCATTTCAGTCTCCGACTCCATTACTGTGTTTGCAAACAAGGGTCTTAATGCAACAGATATGGTTCTTCTATTAGGAGGGCATACAATAGGTAAAGCAAGCTGTGGGAATTTTGAAAGCCGACTCAACAGTTCTCCACAAGATCCATCCATGGACCCGGTTTTAGCTGAAAAACTGAAAAAGATATGTCCACAAAACACAGCCGGCTCTAACACCGGCCAAGCTGATCTAGACCAAAATTCTGCCAGTACTAATGTTGTAGATAACTCGTTTTACCAACAAATAAGAATGAGGCGAGGATTACTGTCTATCGATCAAAATATAGCATTCGACCCGTTGACTGTAGTCTTGGTTAAAAGATTATCAGATGGAAACGTCGAGTTCTTAACACGATTTGGTGCAGCTATGGTTAAGTTGGGTAATGTTGGCGTTAAAGTTCGTGATGATGAAGGAGAAATTCGTAAAGATTGTAGATTTGTTAATAACCCACAGAGATCAGGATCAACCTCATCATCAATTCCCGTTGTGAATCCCCCAATGCTCCCTTAATGATCAAACACAAGTACCACCACTTGAACCATAATTCCGAAATAATAACTAGCATATTGCATGCATGATTTTGTATTATTTGATTTGTGTTCAATCTTTGGGCCAAGCTTTGGCTAAGTTGTCCGGATCGTCTTTTGTGTCTCTCTCGTTGTAATTCCTGCCGGGCATACCAGATAATCTCTGTTTAATAATATATATTTTTTTTCATTCACAAATCAAAAGGAAATAAGTTGGTTCTAACTTTCTCTCTTCTGTTTTTCCAATTTAAGAACTAAATGAAATTGGGTTATATGCGTAGACAAGTTTTACATTAGGCAGAAGTACTGCAGCAGTTTCTCTCAACTATTTAGAACATCATGGTCAGCACTAACATATGATATGTCTGTCCCATGAAAAGTGATATTTTTATTTTTTTTCCATTTTTTTTTTTTTTGCCTAAAATTGGCTAAATAGTGAAAGTATCACTTTTCTTAGGACGGAGGTAGTATATGTCATCGATGAATCACAAAAATGAATTCAGTTCTGACTGCTTCAATCTACTAAATGAAAAACCTCTGAACTGGAAGCCAAAATTATAATAATTTTCTGCAAATGAAATCTAGAATTACAAAAATGAGCTAGCTCTACCTACATTGAACCAAAGAAGAACAAAACACTTTTTCTGTTCGTCTCAAGAACTTTCAAGATTTCAAATACAAACTCAGCTCAGTAGCATTCAATTGGGAGGTTGTCTATTATTGCCACCTGCCTTACTCCTAGTCTTTATGATGACCTTTACTCCTTGTTTCTTCTCCTTTACGGCCCGAAAGTACCATTGACATGATTATTAAGAAACCTATTACTAAAAATGCCCATAGAACCACCATTTGAAAAGTGAAAGAACTAAATATGGGATTGGGTCCTGTTACTATAGGAAGAGTTGATCTCGAGCCTTCTTTGCTGGGGTACCATCTCTTACCACGTCAAGCCTTTCGTCTATTTTGCGTGAAAATGTAGCTTCCTTAATGATCTCTAGGTTTGTTGGAGGGGCTTTTATTGCCGGATCCAAACAGTTTCTTCTTATGTGATGCAAACGAAGAGCTTCATTCAGGGTCCTGCCACATTCAATGCTCAGCTGATCACGGTTAAGGATGTGTATATTGGTAGAATCCAGTGTCGACGGATTAGGTGGTTCAGGAAACTTGGCCCAGCATTGATTCACCATGTCAACGTCCCTCCATTTTGCTTTGTCAAAACTCCAATTTCCAACAGTAAATTTCAATCCATAATGGAACACCCTATAGTGGACATTCGGTTGAGGAGCATACCCCGGATATATCATTATCTCTCTGTTTATCACATGCCTTAAGCTCAACTGCATCGAGGAAAACATCCAAAGGTGGTCTTAATAAGAAAACCGGTGTATTGCATAGTGAATTAGAAGTAATTCACTTTCTAAATAAACATTTATTAGAATTTTCTAGAGATTAAGGGATCAAATGATACCCAACATACCTCTGCTGCGGCAAATGAGTAACCGTACATCTCGCTAATCCATCCCCCTTCATAAGTATCCCCAGTTATATCTTTCGAATAATGAGCTTTATCAGCACGTACCTCCTCTGTTTTGTGCACCCATAAAAGAGCAAATTTACGTAGATCGTCTATGTACATGACAACTACACCACCAACCTTCTCGCAAGCTTCTGGATGGCTAGTATGAAGCTTTGCAAGCTCATTGTGGCAGCCAATAAGGTAACTAACAATGCACAACCAAAAGTGAGAATACAGCAAATTCATAGAAACACGGTTATGTACTATTAGTGTACAGAGTTATCGATCATTTCTTACTCATAAGGTGTTGAAACTGGATGGCCACGTGCAGCGTTGAACTCCCATGGTGTAATTGGCCCTCTTAATAACATGTCTGTATCCAGAATAACTATGTATTCAGCGTCGATATTTGCATGATTAAGCCAATGAAGAACTGCTGCTGGTTTATTGATTGCTGGGTACCTGAAGTGGCATAAGGTGAAAGAACGCTTTAAAACATTATCCTCGTAACAGGCTAAGCTTGTTGTTCAATTACAAGTAAAATCATCCCTAAATTAAAAAGAACGAAGTATTACCAATCGCCTGTCAAAGGATGTTTGCTCATTGATGGGACATAATGGGTAGGAGCTAGGTCATGACCAACATATTTCTTCAAATCTTCATCTGTACAACTGAGAAGCCGTGTAACATTTCCAGGCTGCCCACTCAAACGAAAGCTGTGCATAAATCCTACAGTTTGCCAGTCGAAATATGTGGTACACTCGGTGGAGAAAACTGTATGGATCTTTGGAAGTGGTTTTGCAGGCTTGTCAAATGTATTCTGTTGTAACGCAGGTTTCTCGTTTTGTGCACTGCCATGAGTTAAGTATCTTGGCTGACTGAGAAAAGCAAAAGCTTTGCTCTCCAAAAAGCTCAAATATTTTGACCTGCTTGGCTTAGAGCACCCACGCGATGCGTGGTGTAATACAAGACCCTCATTTATGGTGTTTATGCACTCTATGCTCAGAAACAGGCCACGCCTTTTATTTGGGTCAGCTTCCAATGATACAATCTACAGTTGGAGAATATAAACTATAAAAGACAAGTTACCTAACTTTCATAAGTTCGTAGCAGTTTTTGCAGGGCTATACCTCTCTAGGATAAGGTGGCTCAGGAAAAAGCCGGTTGCAGTCATAAACAATTGCATCCTCATGGTGATGAAATTTGGAAAAAGACCAGTTCCCAACTGTAAATGGCAAGCCATAGTGAAAAAGAATAGGCTCAACTCCAGGAAGTGGCACATAACCCGGATAGATCATTAAGTCACCGTTTATCTTGTGTCGAAGCCCCACCTATATGAAAATGACAGACAAAATTATACCCAAAACATGATTTACTAATGATGTGGATATAAATCACATACAGGAAGGAATGAGAAAGATTTAAAAGCACCAACTTCTGCTGCACCGAACGAATATCCATACATCTCACTGATCCAACCCAGCCCATACACATCACCGGTGTAGTTGGTTGGCCAGTGAACACGATCCTCTCGTACTTCCTCTGTCTTCGAGAGCCACAATGGGGCCAATGCTTTAATGTCATCAATGTGCATAGCTAAGAGCCCACCGACCTTGTCACATAGTTCAGGATGCTGTGTGTGTAACTTGGCAAGAAGATTATCACAACCAACCAAGTACCTGAACAAACAAAGAGCCTTTACTAAAGAACACAAATCAGTAATGATACACTGAAAGAGTTCAGGAAAAGAAAAAGATTTGTCAATAGTACCCGTATAAAGCGGCAACAGGCTTGCCTTTCTCTGCACCAAGTTCCCAGGGAACAATTGGACCTCGTATAATCTGGTCGGCATCCAAAATTACGACTCAATCCACATTCTTTGCATCTTTACTATGTTCAAGCCAGTGCAGCACTCCTGCTGGCTTATTAATAGCAGGATACCTATACAAAAAAGTTCCTTAAATCACCTTTGAGCTAGAAAAGTTTTTAAGTTATCCTTTTGGGCAGTGGCGGAATCATGATTTCAAAATAAGGGGGGCTAAAAAAAAAATTGTTGCACCTAAATCAATATCTAGTTCTTTTTTTTTCTAAATAGTTAAAGTTGAAAAGTGAAACTGAAATTAGGAATCGCACCATGCACAACATATGAATATGCAATTGATGTAATTCCGATCTGTATGCTACACATTGACTGGTGTACGTAAACTGCATTCAAAAGTAGACAATTACAAACTAATATATGGAATGAGGGATCAAACTAAATTATATGCAACCATGTTACACCATAACATCTTTGCTGCCTAAACTTGTGATGCTAAAAGAACATCGAATCCCAATGTACTAGCTATCCAACTATTTCGTTCCAGGTGTTGCTAAAATCGCTATACATGAAACACAGGTGTATTTGAATTCTAGAAAAGGAAGGATGATATTGGGGAATTATTTTATATCCATATATAAAAGTAAAAAACGAAAGAAATCTAGATATAAGTATACTTTCTCTTGAATCTCTTCCGTCTCTTATCTTTTCTCAATATTTTTCTTCTTCGTCTCATCTTGTTTATCAGAAAACTACCACTTTGACATTCTTAATCTAATAATTAAAGCCTGCTAAAGCTTGTTATTGTTGTGCAAAATCTGTGGACGTCAATGTGTTATTTTGATTAAGTGGTTATCTGGTAGAAATGAAGTTAATTTGTTTATTTGTTGGTAATTAAAATGACTATAGGAGAAATTAAGAAAAGCAAAGACAAGAATTTGACTTAGACGAAGATTAGGTGGACTATAGTGGGCTAAATTGCTAGATCAGGTGGACTAAATGGCACAAATTCCTTCGATGATAGGTAATTTAGTTTTCATAGTCAGATTCTATAAAAAATTATAGGGGGTTACAACCAAGTTTAGTCAACCTATGCTTCTGCCCCTGTTTTTGGGTAAGGCCAAACCAGCATAAGCTACTGGGGAAATTGTGCCCTCCCTAGATTGCAACTTCTAAGTTGTCCTTTGGGGCGAGGCGAAACCAGCATAGACTGCTGGGGCAATTGCACCTTCCTCCTTAGATTGTTAGCCCCCCAATACTATTTTACTCCCTATTATTATTATCCTTGCTCCGTTACTGTTTGTCCTATGCTAGTGACCAACTTAGCATTTGGATCCTACAATGACTAGTTTTGATGTTGGTTATAAAACTAAGAATAACAGTTGACTCATGTTGACTAAGAGGATGGACCGTCGGATTGAAACATATAATCCAACGGCTGAAATTAGTCATAACACATGTACATTTACTCAAAAAGTCAAAACCAAATAAACCTCCACAATCCACATTGGAAGAAGATCAAACAAATGCAAAAAGTAAATGATGATCATCAGAAAAACATACCAATCTCCAGTTTTGGGGTGTTTACTCATTGAAGGAACTTCAAAAGTAGGTGCCAAATCCATGCCTTTATAAGTTTTCTTCTCTTCATCTGTACAACTAAGTAGTCTAGTAAGTTGTCCTGGTTGTTTAGATTTCTTGAAACTATGAACAAAACCTACTGTTTGCCAATCAAAATAATTTTGACATTCTACTGAAAACAGAGTGTGGATTCTCCATGGAGCTTCTGATTTTTGATCTTCACATAACCCATTACTTATTATGCAAAACAGAACCCAAAAAATCAAAAATTTCTCCATTTAGAACCAATTGCAGAGAGAATTAGGCATGGGTTTGATCCAAAAGGTCTGAATTTTTCATTTGTGAAGGTTTTTGATTTTAAGAATATTTTAATTGGATTGTGTTGAATGATAGAGTTTTTTAACATTTTTTTTTTTGTTTGTTTGATGAAGTTAAAATTTTGTTCTGTTCTTGTGTTGGATTGGGACTCTGTTTTCTAGAAATTTTGTTATAACAAATCTCTGTTATGATCTCAAGAAAAGGGTATCTCTGTGGAGATGATATTAAGATGGCTGTACTGTAAATGGAAATTTCTGTTCTTGGCCTCTACAATCACTGTTACCCAAAAATTTACTGTGACCAGAATCTATTGACTGACTCAAATTTACCATGTGCACGGTTTATTTATAGGGACTTATGCTCTATTTATTTTGCCAAAGGAACGTACTTATCCAACCTGGTTAAACCGAGGCCTACTCCAATTATTGGAGGTCTATCAGATTTTTCGGCCCATCAAAATTAGTGGATAATGGGTGTCTTAATAGAGCGAAATTACTAAGTAACCATATATTAAAATTTGATAATAAAACTTAGTATTCTAATTTATTTTTTATTTTTATTTTTATTTTTTCTGTTTATCAACCGATTCTTCTAACTTTTTTTTCCTTTCTACTCTGTTTTTTTTTTCAATTTCAAACTGAAACATCTTCGATAATTGACGATTTAAAATCCGACTAATTATTTATTTTTCAAAAAACGATGACGACATTACGAGCAAAGTATCTTGGTGAAAGTACTCAACCTAGTAAAAGTGATCCAGGAATTGCAAAAACGATTCCAAATAAACAATGCGAAGAAGAAAACGGTTATGGAAGACGAAGAAAGACTCTGAGGTCAATACAAGCACCAACAAATGGCTCGAATCAGATACTTTTCCATCAATCCATTCCTCTTAATTATATTTTATCAACATGTACACTCAAAAGTTGAAAATCTTGAAATCTAAGTTTTCTGTGTTAACCAGAACCAGTCGATGTTTATGTCCACATGGACTGATTGTTCTTGATGATCTTTGTGGTTGAAGAACATTAACACAAAATCGGTTGATATGGGCATTCAAATCAACCGATCTGGTTTGAAAAAAATGCATATGTTCCTGTTAATTAGTTTTTTATGGTACAATTGGTGGGTGTGCATACCCACATTGACCGATTATAATGTATGTGAAATGCCCATAATCGTTCAATATATGTGGTTTTATCAACCGATTTTATGTGGTACCCAATTTTTTTGGAGGATAGCCTAAAATCGGTTGATATGAACACCTTTCGACTAATTATGTAGTTGTTTGTGGGTAAAAACGATTTAAGGGTAAAAAGAGGAAAAGCGATGGAGTAGGCAGATGCTAGTCAGAGCAATTCATCTAAACCCTAAACATTTGTATTGTATAAGTACTTTTAAGGTTCGAGAGATCAATCTATAAAAAATTGGCCTAAATCAAGGAATGATTGTTCAACAAATCTTGTTTCAGTCACAAAGGAAGAAGGGGTTGATCTGTAGGGAGAGAAGCATAGAAAGGTATTGAGATCAATGAGATTGAAGATGAAAATCAGAAAGTCTGAGTTTTCTAAGGATGTCATAAGATGATAGCTTTGTGATCATATATCCTTGCTCTCTTTTAAGATGATTGTCTTGTTGGATGATTGTCCTCTTGTCAATAGGTCGGAGAACCTATTTATAGCAATGGAAGTTAGCACATTGATCTCGTAAGTGGTCACAGTTGCAAAGAAATGTAAGAGTAGAGACATGGTGATCGTGGTGAAAATCAATTCTATCATGCTAGTGGGAAATGGCGGTTGTATGACCATTATTCCATTTATCTCTTCAGCTGTCGACATGACTTATTTAATTTCTTATCATGGGTGTATTGTTACACCGCACATGTTGTAGGCCGCCAGACCAAAACCCTAGTGAATATCCTCCCATGTGACATGATTGATGTCTTAAACATGATTAAGTCAATTTTATATGCGTGTGTTATTTGGTCAACTGTTGACCGAGTTAGACTGTTAGTCTAAACATATTGATGAGTTATAGCATGTTGACTCAAAGCGTATTATATATGTGGAGGTAAGCAGTGATATTTAATAGATCATAGACGTAAGGAGTCTAATTGATATTGACGTTGGTAATCGTGGTATATCATCGTATCATGTAAGACAACAAACGATATACATATGATCTTATTGGGTTAATAAGCATGAGTCTGATAAGATTGCTGGATTGATCAGAGGCTTAGAATGTTTGATATGACACATTGTTTGTGTATGAGGATCAAGTCGAATGAGTCTTAATTTTATGAGCATTAAGTGGATGATCATTAAGTGTATGACCATTCACTTGTGTTAGAGTGATCAGTTTATTTTAACTTTTGGTAGCAGCACTAATTAAAGTAAAATAATAAAACCCTAATTTTGATGAATGAAGGTCGCGATAGATGAGAATCGTGATAGATGAAGACCGTGATAAATGAAGACTAATCAAGTGGTAGATGACCAACTAGATGGTATGTGCACGGGTCAGTGGTCACGGGTCCTCATTGTCTTGCATGCTATATGATTTCTATGATATTAACTTGCAATAATATCTAAAAGAGGATTTTGATGTAAAGAATGAAGACCAAAATTTTAAAAATATTAAAATAATAATATTTTAATATATTAATATGGTAGCGGTACCATTCTATATAGCTCTGCAGAGCTTATGATTTTGAAGTAAGAGGGAGATTAGGCTTTTGATAGAAAGAAAAAAGAGTTTAATAATAAGACAAAAATCCTAAATAAGGTTGCAGTCATATAAAATAAAGATAAAAAGATATAGGAGTGGGGACCGACCATGGGATGACCGGTCGGCCAGCTGGCTGGCGCCTGTGCCATGACTTCCTTTTCCTTTTATTCTTTATGTCTCTTTCATTTATAAATCTTAAGTCTTATTTGCATTAAGACCTTATATCATTAAAGCTTTATATCATTAACGTCTTATATCACCAATGTCGTATATATGACGATCCTCTCACATATGATGAACGTGTTACGTATCATTAACGTCTTATGACCATTCATATGTTAATGAACGAATTTTTTATTGATTTTTGTCATTATAAAGTTTCAGACACAACATTCTTAGTAAAAATGTTATAGATCATATATGGTGTTCGTTTTCGATGGCTAACCCCAATTCGAAATTGAAAAATCGTCAGTTGTCTCCCACCACGGGAGGATTTATGTTTAGAGCTTGTTTCGGTAGTCAAACGGAGCAAACATCAACCTTCTAGGAATTTTCTGACAATTTTTAGCTCGTATTTCATCTAGGGTTTAGGCCATATCTCTTAGAACATTGTTCGGAATGGGACACCTTTTAGTATATCGTAGTAGACATATAGGGGAACATTTGTTATTTAGAAAATTTTGCCCGTTCTCTACCCATTGGAAGGTTTTTCTAAAGTGGTCATGATGATACGTTAGAAACTGGGCGTTGACCAATATTAGGGTTTCATTGTATTTCGATCAATATTGGGATTTTAGTACGACCAATACTGGAAACATGTAATTCAAGCTTAACTACTTTAGGGATTGGTCAATCAAAGCTTTCACTTTGTATTTGGCGCAACAATGACTTAGTGCATTCGTGTGCAACTGGTCATGCATTATGATAAATCAATATTAATCAATTAGGGTTTAAGTATTGATATATATAAAGAATTCTAGGAATTTAGCAGGGGAATATAGCATTATAATTTATTATGATTCGCTCTATACTAATAGGCGATCTATCTAGAAGCATTGATATACATTTGGGAACAAAGATGTGTGTTCTGGATATTTATTCTGTATAGTCAGAGGTCATATGGAAAGAAATTGTAATCAGCACCACTGATACTTTAAGGACGATGTTGCTCTACACTAGTGATTAATTCATCTAGGAGTTGTGTAAAACTCAGATTGAATATCGGAGTATCATCTGTATTTCAATATCGCCATGGCTAGATTCCTCATGAGATTACTACTGATTATGATGTCCCTTTCTCGTACGTATAGTTTTGTTTTGGATTAGTCTTTAATGATATGCATACTAATCGTCTATAGTTTTTGATTAACTAACATTGTTCGGATATGTGATGCAGAGATTGTTGTTGCGGAAGACTTGAAGCTGGAAAGGAAAGGAGTGGTAGAGGTGGAGCGCCATTGAAATGTGGGGAAAAACTTGGCGGATGATCAGGTCATCCTAAGCGGAGACAATAATGTGGTGGTTACAGGTAGTTTGGTAAAAGCAAAGCGAGCTTGGGAAGTTGCGACTGGCTTGACGAACGGGAATGAATCAGTTTCTGTGGTTAGAAGTAGTTCTGTAGAGGTTGCTTATAGCACCCACAGTGGTGCGTGTTATGTTTGTGTGGAGACTGGTAGTGCACGACCCGGTTTCGTACTTGAACCGATCCGAACGGCGGCCCGTTGGGGAATTAAATGAAACCTTTTGAGAGGTTTGTTTATGGAACGGAGGGACGGGCCGATAGGCCCGGATTTTTCAGTAGTCTCTATATATAGAGTATCTAGGGTTTGTATCTCAGTATTATCGTATCATCGTTGTATTCCTCTGGAACATTATTTTGTGATCATATTGAAACCGCAACCGCTCCTTGGACGTAGCCTAATTTAGGTAAGCCAAGTAAATCTTGTGTGTCTTTTTTTTTCATTTTGTTTTCTTTATAGCATCAATCCTAACAGTTCGAGCAAAAGGACTGACCAAACCCAAATTTGGTCTTTTGTCCGTCCAAATTGAACCACAGTGGGGCGAGTAAATATGGTGATTGGTCTGGATTTGTTATTGTTGGGGATCAAATTTGATTCTAGAACTGGACCAAACCAAATATAGTGGGGCGTTAACCTAGGCCTGCGTCTCGTTCCAGGCGTGAAGCTGGCTCTCCGTCTGGTGCCAGACGTTTAACTAGACGTGAGACTCATCATACGGGCGTTAACCAGAAGTCTGCCCCATTAGGCGTTCACCCAAGAGGACATCCAATCAAACGTAATGCCAGAAGCACGTCTGTTATCAAGCGTTCGGCTGGATTAACGCCTGTGTTGGGCGTCTGGCTAAGACAACGCCTGTTGTAGGCGTTTGACTGGATTAAGCCTGTTGTGGGCGTTTGGCTAACACAAGTTTGCTTCATATATAGTTGGTCAATCCCATTTCATCATATATAGTTGGTCAATCCCATTACCCCCATTGTCGACTTTCAAATTCAATGGAATGGTATTGAAAAGGTTGATGGGGCGTTTAACTGGGCTCAGTTTACTTCATATATAGTTGCTTGATTTTCCCCCAACGTCGACTTTCAAATTCAATGGAATGGTATTGAGAATAATTACATGTGATGGTGTTCATTTCCTTTAAAGGGATGATAGGGCGTTCAACCAGGCTCCGCCTGGTGAGACGTGTGTATGGCTAGGAAAACACCTGATGATTCAAGCGTAACCTTAAGCGTGCACCCGTCTTCTTTGAAACACGTACTAGTTGCATGATGTAGTTTCAAAAGTGGTAAATAAAGTGTTCGATTCTCGAACTTGTGAAGGTAATGATTTTAGAAAATAATGGATTTAATCTAAACTAATAAAAATCAGGAAAATAAACTAGAGATGATTTTTAGAAAATATTGGAGAAAACCAGGAATCAGGAATCAGTTATTTCCAACAATTTATGTGATTAATCATGCAATTCTTTTAAATAAATTAAGCTCAAATATTGCCAAAATAGGTTTTTATGCAAACAAGCAGAGGTAAATCACAAGCATGGGACATCAGAGGTTGTCAACCCAGCATGACCCATCAAACAAAAACACCACTACTGAATGAAAACCGTTTTTCTATTTCAAAACTATGCAATTTTAACAAGTAAAGAATTGTAAATAATTAATTAAAAATAGACTTACCACATAAAATTGAGAGAAAAACCTCCTCCATCATCCCAGTAAATAAACTTAGCTCATGGTGGAGAAAACTTGCTCAAAAGATCTCTTCATTGCTCAAAATATTGATTACAAGGTTGAATAATGGTGCAACAGCTGAACAGAAACGTTTATAAGTGTATCCAGAGATGGTTCCGTTGTTACAGAAAGTTCTAAGCAACAAAGGAAAAGAAAGAATAGGCAACATAACAGTTTGAATCAGCAACAGATGTAGACGTTGCTGAGTCGTCTTCCCCGGTGATGACTGAATGAAGAACACGCCGGCCGGTGCAGCAGCAGATGATCGGACGGTGACGGAGATGGCCGGAATTTCTCTGAATTGGTCTCTAGGGATGCGTGTGTATTTCTCTTGGCTTCTCTTGGTTTATATAGGCTCTAGGAACCCTTGGGAGAGTCCCAAACCCAATCAAACTCGCAATACTTATCCCAATTTAATGAAACAGTCCCTCTCCTAGCCGGAATCGGAAAATTAGTGTTTCCCGTGATTTCCGGCCAATTTTCCTCTGTTTTTGACGTGTTGAGGCTTGTACTAGACTCTACTTGTGATTGGAGTACTTTAAATCCCAAAATAACCCACAAAATCCGTAAATTCTGATATCCAGTTCCTTTTCCTGTTTGGAACAGGAAACCCGATGAGCTGGATCGGCGACTCGGGCTGAGTTGACCCGCTGGGTTGACCGAGTTGACCCGCTGTGTTGATTGAGTTGACTCGGGCCGATTCTAAGGTGTCCCTTATCCATTCTTGGGGTGCCAATAACACTTGTTGTGGGTGCATTTATCACTTTTTGAGCCAATTTTCCACAAATCTTTATTCTTCTAATGTACCTACAAAAGCATAAAAACACGTAATAAACGCAAAATCGAATACTAACTCACTAGAAATTAAGGTGCAAATTAGACACTAAAATGTGTCTATCACTGCACGAGTAGAAAATTTACCAGGCGTGTTGCTAGGATAACGCCCCATCAAGCGTTCGACTAAACACACGTCTGTCGTTGCTCGCTGGGGCGTGCCGCTAAGCGTGCGTCTATCATCAGAAGTTCTTTTGGGTAACGCCTCTCATCGAGCGTTCATCAAGAGTCCGCCCCACATAAGCGTTTCCATACATGTAGGCCCGTAAAACTAAATGTATACCTAGTCGTGCGTCCAACGCCAGACGCTAGCTTAGACAACCGTCCGATTAAATTTTACTCCCACACTGTTGAGTTTCAGGTGGAATAAAGAGTATAATTTTCACTTTTTAGTCGGATGGTCTAGTCGTCCCACTGTGAACGCTCTTACGGACTTATATACTTACCCATTAAGATAAAAGCCAAAGACGCCTCCACCGAGTACTCAGGCCTTTAAGTAACTGCGCTAATCCCACCTTGTCAATCCATTTTACTGTTTTCTTCGTGCAATAACTACAATAATCATTATTACTTTGGTTTGTTCTGTGCTATTATTGATTTAATCGTTGAGTTTGTTTTCAATTAAAGTCTCTTTGCTAAATTTCCACTATTCAAGTGGAATCTACAAATCGGGCAATAATAGTTATCATTTTGTTGTGAGACATTAAGGGGCCTAAAAAAATAAAATGTGATGAGGTTAAGTAATGCAGCCTTGACTATTCAAGAAGGAATTTCTAAGGAAAAAATTAGTATCATAGCAAAATCCTGATGAAAAAAAATAAAATAAAAATAAATTGAAATGTTAGAGCAAGAGTACTCGGATGGCAAATAGCCAAATTTGCTCGTTCCACCTCACAATGAGATTTTCAAATGGGATGAACAAATATTCAAATCCAAGCATTTGTCATTTTGTCTAAAGTTGAACCGATCGATTTAAACTTAGCTGATCATCCAAGCCTTAGCCGATCGGTCTATCATCAATCGACAATAGTTAGTTTATCAAACAGTTCTAATTTTTCCCATATAAAATTTTAATCGTTCCCATTTTATAATCATACTTTCTACATGTTATATACCCATAACTGTAGAAGAATTTCTCATAATTTTAAAAAATAAAAAAATAAAATATTGGTTACTTAGTCATTAAAGTTTTCTCCATGAGTCTAAGTCAAGAAAAAAACTTTGAAGAAAAAAAATAAAATGTCATCAGAAGCACAAAATGCTTCAGCAGTAAAAGTTTACGGTCCAAAATATAGTCAGGATGAAGATAAAGTTATTTGCAGAGGTTATATTCTTTTTATGCTTGACCCTATCAATGGTGTTCAATAACATAACGTGCTTTAGAGGAATATTTGGACTCAATTTTTTCATGAAACTGGGAATCCAAGAAATCATGATGCATGTGGGTTATCAAGTCGTTTTAATACAATCATCAAAGATATGAATAGTAGGGTAGCTCTGATGATGCAAGTGAACCATTGTAAAATGAGTGGTGAAACTAAAGTTGATGTGGTAATTAATTCGTATTTGAATTTTTTTAATTGATATTTAAAAAGTGTTATGATTAATGTTAGAATAACAAATTATAAAATTTTCAAACTTCAACAACATAAAACGCGAGAAGAATAGCTAAAAGCAAGAAATACATGTTTCAACTATGAAGATTGTTTCCATATCCTTAAGAAGCCGAACCGATATAACCCTGATCCTTTGAATGGTTATATATCAATTACCAAATCAATCACCATAATATGGGTCTCCTTATTCTTCACCAAAAACAAACTCAAACACCTCAACCTAACATTGGAGGATCACAACACGGTGATTCTAATCTTAATGTTAGTAGAAATGCTGATAAGTGTGATGAACCGGGTGTCAAAAAAGACAACAGATCAGAAAGAGAGCTCAAGATACCGCACAATCATCAACTTCAGAATACAACGTCCAAGAATATTTTGATAAACATGAAAAAATAGATATTGTTAAAATAGTAGAGCATAAGAAAATGGTTGCAGAAATGAGAAAAGGTCGTAAGCTGGTTGATTTTTTTTTCTTAATATGCATATGATATGAATTTTAGGACTGGACATGGCAATGATGAATCAAGCACAACTACAAGTATGGCAAGCCAAATTTGATGAACTTCAGGCAGAGAAGGGACGACTACAATACCCAACAACAGTTGACATTGATTCTGATTAGGAGGATGAGGATATCAATGATTACATTACGCTGGTTTAGTTATTAGTGTTAATTTGAATGTAATAGCTAGTTAATTAGCTTTTCGTTGATGTAATAATTAGTCAGTTTTTTTTCTTTTTTCAGTGTAATAGTTAATTTTTTTTGTTTGAATTTCAAAGTAGTTTTGATTTTCATTTGAATGTAAACTGTAGTATAAATTTCAATATAATTTTAATGTTTGTTTAATTTAAATTTAATACTGAAAATTTATTGACGAGAGGATTGTTTATTACACAAATCAATTTACATTAAAAAAATTTAGGATGATTGAAATGAAACTTATAAAGTGATAAATATTAATGCTCTGAACCATTAAAATGATAGCAATCAAAAAGTAATAAAAACTAGAACTTGTGAGGGTTTCTGACTTCGTATTTATCCAAATTGTGTGAAGTGGGATCTTAGCCTTAAATATAAACTTTTATTTTGAATTTTGTCTTTTGTAATTATATATCCTCTTGCGGTCACCCCAAGGGGTTGAACATCATGCCTCAAATATGTGTCCGGATTAATCGTCCAACTCAAATCGTCGAGTTTCCTCAATTATCATATAATGCAAAATGATACCGGTGAGAATAAATCTATCAATTTCCAATGGTTTAGATGAACGATATGGTCTATTGATTATGTGGAACTTCATTTTCA
>JAJJMC010028926.1:1187638-1271555 GCA_023531435.1 Papaver californicum
TTTAGATGAACGATATGGTCTATTGATTATGTGGAACTTCATTTTCAAAATTCCAAATGCTCGCATAATAACCATCAATACACCTCATCTGTTTTTCGTGTTAAAGTACCTTTTATAACGGTTCTCTTTGTGTATCTCAGTGTAACCTTAAATCAAAGTTGACCACGCTGGATAAATTTCGTCCGCAAAACACTTTGAGATTCTCGTATGCAGCTAATTTGTTTATACAAATGCACTTATCATAGGCATTCGTTGGACGCCCATAAGATATAATCCTTAGGGCTGCAGTGACCTTTTATATAGGATTATGCCTCTATACGTTTTGTGCATCAAATTGATAATTGAATTTAGGGATTACCCGATAAAGCTCTCCAATAATCCTAATGACTAGGTGTCACGACATGTAGAAATGTTCATCAGAATACATATATCCGTCTGTAAAATAATCACGTATCATTTGTTGGTAGTATTCTTCTCGAAATCTCCACGTATATCTTCTTTTAAATACTACTCTTGGTTCTGTAGCCCGGATACATGCCATGTGTATAATTGTGTCATGGTGTTGGTTATCTTTCTTTCATCGTCGGAATCTTCATCTATTTGATTCAACTGTTATATATACACAGGCTATTGTTAGAGAAAAATTAACGCATCTGTCATTTTCTCCTTATTTTCCATATTATAATAAAAAAGGTGATTGAAGATACTAATAATAAATAATATATTGGAGACATTGGATGAATTTTTGTGAAAATGAAAATAAAAAATAGATAACAGTTATTTACATTAATTATTTGCTAGGGGATAATTATATAGAAAGAAAGGAGATTTAGCTGTTGGTAAATAGGTAAAAAAATAGTTGTTGTCAAACAAACCTTTTTCGGGCGGTTTAATCATCTTCGAAAAACTTTTTTCCTATTGTAAGAACCTGAGTTTATCCATCCACATGAGACCATCACATACGCATATTTAAAAACTCCTATTAATTTTGTCACAACATGGAGTGCAAATATAAAAATATTAATTTGGTATATTCATTTAATTGGTTAAGTAGTTGGCTCAGCTTCTCTGCCTCTTAAAAATTTTGTTTTCCATTATATCACTCTTAAAAAATATATACATTAAATTAAAGAATAAAATTAAGAGGTAAGAGATAAATATTTAAGTTAAATAAAATTCATAATTTATAAAGAGGATACCACTATTAGAGGGCTGAAACTATTTCATATAGAAAAAACATATACTAAGTAATTCTGACCATCGTAAAATGATATCACCCTCTAGTAACGGCATCTCCTTTTATAAATCATCGTAAAATCACCGTAAAATTCAGCCAGTGTAAATTATTCAAAATTAAAGGGCATTTGTAAACCAAAAAATTTCATCTTCGTTAAAAACCTTAGCAACAAAAAAATCTGATCTTTATATCCAAAAATCAGTAATGGCGCTCCACTGTATATTTTCGCGCCCAAAGTCTTCAACAATTCTCATGCAATCTCAACCATCACCACCACCAATATCTCATGGTTTCTGTAAGTATTTCCAATACCCACTGTGAAATAACTCTCATTCTTATATAAATGCTCATGAAATTTCAGCATATGAAAATGGTACTGTTGAGTAATTTGTTTTTTAACTCTTGATTTTCCCGAAAATATGGAGTGAAATGTTGTAATTTGTGTCCATAAGAAACATGGGTTTCAATCAAAATTGAATTTTGTGTTGTCATAATCTTGGATTTGATTCTATCATAGGTAATTTGAGCTGAAATTGGTGTCAAAAATACACTTCAATGGGTACTTGAACATTGATAATATTATTGATATAAATGATATGCATTCCAAATTTTGTTTTTATTCTGAAAGAATATGTCTTTAGTTGCTCCTAAGGTATGAGTTCATACTGTACTAATGTAATGTACTTGGAATGTAATGATATAAACAAGGTGTTTGTTGTTGGTATGTGTTCTTTTGCTTGTAATGATTGTGTTAGCTTTTTGATCGACATGTTTTATGGGGTCGCTGTATGTTCATTGATGAATGGAAGACAGTAGAGTTGTTTAGTGTTGGTGTTTGGATTCAAATCCAAACTATGTACTAGACCAGTTAGAATAGTGTTTACATGGTTTGAATTCCAAGTTGAGTAAGCATAATTTTAGAAACAGAATACAAACACGAAAGGAAATTCCAAATTCTGAAGGTGAATTAAGTAGTTTAGCCGAAATCTAAGTACTGTGGTAGTAAACGCATGGTTCTTGGTTAAGATTTTGTGGTGTCCTATCTGTGGTCTTATCTAGCTTTTGAATGTCATTTTGTTTGGATTTTGTTGGAATCTTACGGATCTCCAACCTTGATCTTTCCTGTGGATTGGTTTCGCAGTTTGTAACTTCTGATTTTCATGGTTTAGTTGTTGGGTTGTTTACAAAATACTGTTGAAAGTTGGTGCATTACAGCCTCAACCTGAGAGTCTAAACTTGTGTTTGGATATGGCGTAATGGTAATAGTTGGTTCTTCCACATACGTGTATAACTACTCCACTTCGATTTTTTCGATGCAGCAAACCCGAAGCTTATGGAGTTATTGCCTGTCAGTAGAACAAAAATTCTTCAGCATCTCAATGTAGTTAATGAGTTCCTTAAATCAAAAAAGATCTGTAGGCTGGGGATTTCTGTATCCTCTAACAAGGCTTCTAGCACAACTCAGATTCCATTTCAGACAAGCAAGGCGTTTCTTGCCCTCATCGATGTTAAAAACTTGTTAGTTCATCAGGTATGATGGTGAGTCTCCCCATATTCTGCTTCATATTTGTAATTATTTTACCATTTCATACTCCATGTGCTCCGAATGTTCTTCCTCTTGATCAGTGTACACTAAGTTGTTTTTGATACAAGTGTTCCTTGTCGGGCATCCATAGAGAAGTATTATATTGTGGCCAAACAGAACAAGAGGGGCTGGTGGGTGGTGGCCCCCCCCCCCCCCCGCTCGGAGGGTGGGGGGATAAGGAGATGTCCATTGTGTCTGCATTTTTGTAACCAGTAAAATATTTAACATGTCAATTCCTCGTTGACTCTAGGTTATGTTAGTTATTGATAGCATATGACAGTTTTCTGTATACGATATCATTCTTAAGAAAGCAAGTCTTTAGGTTATTGAAATATATGTTTTTGATCTACTTAAACCGAAGTATTAGACATTTTTCATTCTGCTAGGACTTGTACAATTTCACATTGAGTTTGTCCTGTAACTGGCATTAACTTTCGCAGGGGCTGGAACAGTACAGATTTCCCTTAGCAGCAGTCCTTATTGCGAATGCTACAATGTTGAGTCTGCCTTTTCAAGCTTTGGCGGAAACATGTGAGACTGAAAGGTCTCTATATGAGATGCCTCTATTGCTTACAGTAGCACTTGTAGGAGCCTCTGTTGGAGGTGAGGTAACTTAAAGATTACAGTATTGCTATGTCAATGAGGCATGGGGTTTCAAATCATAATTCCAAGATAAATTTATTTCTATTTTGCTATGTGTTCACTCCCTCGTGATTTATGCCTTCAACGAGTACCTCCTATATTATAAAAATCACTCTTCTGGGATTATCAGTAGATGTGATTTAACCATTAGTAAATGTAAGTTTGAGATGACCAATTTCTAGTAAATTTAGGTATTGTAAGTTGCTATCGGACAGTCTATTCTTCTTTGGTTTTTGGTGGGAACCTCAGTTTTTAATACTAGATAAGATATGCCACACTGATTAATAATTTCTTGTATCTGTCTCGGCAACTTTTAACTGAAAGTTGGTCATCTTTGTAGGTTTACTTGCCAGACAAAGGAAAGGAGAACTAAAAAAATTGAATGACCAGCTTCGCCAGATTAACGCAGCTTTAAGAAAGCAAGCAAAGATTGAGTCTTATGCTCCTACCTTAAGTTATGCTCCAGTTGGTAGTAAAGGGATACTAGAGGAAGACGTGATTGTAGATTCAAGGAAACATGAGTTGATGGCAAGTTTAAAAACTGGGAAGAACTTCCTAAGAACTCAAGAACCAGGAAAGGCGTATGAGGCATTTAAAACAGCTTTTGAGCTCGCTCAGAGTCTAAAGGACCCAATTGAGGAGAAGAAGGCTGCCCGAGGACTAGGTTTGTTTTCTTTTCTAGACTCGTAACTTTTATTTACCCATCACTTTTACCAATACGGTCATCAAAAAGCACAAAAACATGAGGAAAATAAAAAACCAATAGATGCATAGTCTTTTACTCTTTCAATTGAAATCTAAGTTCTTAAGTTTCTCAAGTTTTCACATTTTCTGGATGGCCGAATTGAACCACCTAACTATGGGGTATGATTAAAATTCTTTGATCTACAATCTTTTGACGCTTGTGAGAATTGAGTTCGTCTAGAATTTATTAGAGCACTCCACTTGTTTGTCTTCCTTGGATCTGTGGACCAATAGTTTAATTATAACCAATAGTTTATATTGATTGGCAGAAGAAAAAGACTTTTTTTTCCCTCACAAGTGGAAGGACTTGGTTGGGTATAATAAACGATAAAATTTACTGATCAAGAAATAGTTCACTTAAATATTAAAAATCCATGTGGTATATCAGATTTCCAAAATGCTTATCTATTATTGGCATTTGCAATTTCATTGTCATAGATCCAAAATTAGAGGACCTGCGGCTTCTGACTAGACAGGGCACTCTAATTTCTTCCATTTTTCTAGTCAAGTTTAGTGTGTTCTCATAAATAAATCAGTACTTGAACTAATAATTTGCTTAAATTAATTTTACTCTTTTTTTTTGGCTTCTTCTCCTTCCTGCAAATCTGCTGTTGTTCGGGGAGTTTCACCTATATAAAATAGATGTATAGTGGACCAATTGTGAGCTGTTGTGTGTCTAATATAATATAGTTGCAGAAACAAATGGTGATATGTATCCTACAGAGACGTACACATGTAAAAATATGCGTACATTATTTCTTCTACTGTATTTTAATTTTTCGAATTGGTTTATTTAGGGGCATCACTTCAAAGACTAGGAAAATACAAGGACGCCATAAAATACCACTCGATGGTATTGGAAATCTCTGATCGCGAACGCGAAGAGTCTGGTAATACAGAAGCTTACGGAGCAATTGCGGACTGTTATACTGAACTTGGTGAACTTGAACAAGCTGGAAAATTCTATGATAAATACATTATGAGGTTAGAAGACTAATATTTCACATTTCAGTGTCTTGTCAAATAATATGTAGAGAGAAATTTTTCAAAGGCATTTTCTTCTGTTGGCTACTTAAAGATTCTTCAAACACTAGATTTCCTCAGGTTATTGTGAATCATCTAGTACTGTATGAATGGAAGTTTTAACTTCTCTTTAATGTTCTACACTAAACAAGAGCTCTGCACACGATGCGAGCATTGCACTAGATTTTTTACATTTGTGCTTAACAAAGGTAAAATGGGATCCAATATTTTTTGGTAAGATGATAAAGTCTTTGGGTGTTGATATACACTATTTATCGACCGATAACAGAGGAAGGATGCAGATGCCTCTCTAGTAAATGTGTAAAACTACTGGATGAATGTTGATATTTCTGCATGATTGAGATCTCATTTGAGCTACATTGGACTTGATCTCCAAAACCATAGTTCCTATTTTAAAAGGCTAATATACTCTTGCCTAGACACTAGGGTTATTACAAGAATTGATAGCCATGATAGTTACAGGGTTCAACAATGACACACTACTAACCCACAATTATTGAAAGAATAAAAAATAAATAAATTAAGAGTGAAAGTGATTTAGGAGGAATAAAGGAGGAGATTAGGGGAATAAATTAGGATTAAAACCCTGAATTAGTATCATTTGCTTTTCCGGTCACAAGAATCAATACCCATTGGACCAAATCTGGTCTTACTTCAGTGTTGTAATCAGTAGATTTGGTTTTGTGCACAATATATATATATATATATACTATATTATAATACTATGTATTAGTTGATCGAATACATAATTTATGTATTATTAGATGAATAATGTATTTGATTAAAAAATGGTTAATGTTTTCTATTATTGAAGATTTCATCTAGATTTTCCCAATTAATTAAGTTAATTAATTAATAATAAATATGAAAAAATCTAAACAATCAAGTACTATTTTAGCAAAAATAAAATGAAATGAAAATAAAGTAATGGAATTTTAGATGAAATAATTATGATTATATTGTACTAAAGCAATGACTCGATCAAATAAGGTCTCCCTTTAACCAACAAGTATTGGTCTAATCGGCGGTAAAGAAAGAATATACAGAAAGAAAAACTGGTAGAGATTATAGGTTCACGCATGACAGTGTTATGAGTATCAGGTCACTAAATTTGCATATTATAAAGATTCGGTGGTGTTGCTCTTTTTGCTATTTGTTAAATGGTGTATTTATATATATTGAATCATGATTATAAGGCATCTGAATAACAAAGAAATTCCACAGATCGCACAAGAACTAAAATACTAGTTACCAAGCAAAGTGACAGTTTCGCTTACAAATAAATTTATTATCATGCACTCGAGTGAATAACGACATAATAAAAATATATTTTTTAAGTTTTAGCAAGATTTTACATGTATTGGTGGAGTGATAGTTTCGTTTACAACTTAGCAGAGAATCTTGCTATTAGGCATTCGAGTGAATAACGACATAATAAACATATATTTCTAAATCAATTAGATTTTATATCTATTTATGTACTTCTCTATAATATTAAATTTAACAATTTAAAAATGTACTCTCGTCGAATATTTGAGTGCGTGATAGAAATAATCAATTAGCAAATCAGTTCTAAAGTGAACAGTATCATTATGGGGAATTTATAAAGTACTCTAATTTTAATTAGTAATTAATAAAGAATTTTTGTTTTTTCTTTTAATTTTTTTTTATAAAATATTCTCATCTTAGTCATTTTTACCAATTTTTTAAAAAAAATGGCTAACGGACAGTCAAGTCCTAGAGAACAACTATCTCACATGTATGATAGAAAGTCTTAAAGACTTCTGAATTGGTGAGGTTCGCCGGTATAACAATCTTGAACCAGACTGGATAAATAAAAAAAATGTTAAAGAAATTCGATTCTCTGACAATCAAAATCCCCAAGACATTTAAAAATGATAAACCCTTTATAAAAAATGATGTAACATACTTCATAACAATGTAAAGATCTTCAACTGGACTTAAAAAATCTAAAAAATATTAAAACTCCTGGACAGAGAAAAAAAAGTTTTACTAAAATTAAAAAACATATATCAAAAGTATGAGCTTTAATGCAAATTCATATGGATGATATATTGACTCGATCAACGAGAAAATGATCCATATTGTGAGTTGTGGCGGAATCACTAACTACAGAGGTACTCTATAATTTTAAAAATTAGGAAATTACTTCATAAATTACTTATTAAAATGCGAGTATTTGGAAAAAATTCTCTACAATTTTCTTTAATATTAGTAAAAGGATAACAGATTTTGAATTTTTAAGAGAACTTTTTAACTAGTATAAGTGGAATCAGTCTAAGTACTTTAATATCTAATTTTGATTTGTTTTCTTTTTTTGAGTCTCAAGAACTTTTTTTCTTCTTTACCAGAAAGTTTTTTTTGGTTAGTGCAAAAGTAATGCTCCTTTTGAAAAAGCAACAGCAAGATACTTGCATGAAAGATAAAGTATGTAACATAAAGTTTCTGTTGAACAGTAGATTTGTCGCTCCGAGAGCAACTAATTTATATAAAACCCACAACTGTAATCCTTATGGCTTCCACCCAAATATCATTTCTCTATCGATATTCAGATGTTAAATCAATCGTGAGATTGGTAAATCTTTTGGGATGAATGGAAAATAAACACGAGTTTGAAGTTGGCGCCACATTTACTATTTATTTATTTTTGGTAAATTTCATAAAATTACATTCAAGATAAAACAGAGATAATTAGTAGCACACCTTTACATCAGTAACATGGGTCTTGTGTGTAATGGCAAGTGTGTCAACTAGTTGTGTGCACAAATGTATCTCGTGACTAAGTGCACGATAGTTGCACAGCCTGTCACAGGCTTAGGTTAGCTGCACCTTGTCAGGTTTGTCAGGTCTGTATATAAAGATTGATCACACTTTATGCGTGTAAGGTCTTGTTCAATAATAACAATTCACAGATGAGATATTTCCTCTCATCTTCTTCTATGGTATCAGAGCATTTTTAGTTGAGATTTTCTGCTTCCAAATTTCTTTTTCTTCCTGTTTTCTCTGATCCTGCTTCCATTAAAAGTTCTCCAAAACTTACATGATTCAAGATTTTCAAGAACAAGCATTTGACAAAGATACACAAAGAATGGAGACTCAAAACTCAATATCCAAAATCTCTTTAAATCAACTCAACAATTTCATCACAATCAAGCTCAAGGATGATAACTACATCATCTGGAAAAATCTGATGCTACCAGTAATCAAGAAGTTCAAGATTCAAAAGTTTATTGATGGCACAAATTCATGTCCTGTTCAATACACCTCCAAGAAGAATCAAGAAAATGACATTGAAAATCCTTAATATACAGATTGGGTTGATGAAGATGCTACTATCATGATGTGGATACATTCAACCATTTCTTATTAATTCATTTGTTACTTCTCCAGATCTACTTCTTCAAGTCATTTGTGGAGCAGTTTAGAAGAAAGATTCTCCAGATCTTCCTCCACTCATTCTATACAGCTTAGAACTAAGCTTTTAGCTATCAAGCAAGGAGATAAGTCTGTACCAACTCTAATTAATGAAATCAAATTTCTGGCAGACCAATTAGCAGCAGCATGAGAGATCATCTCTGACAATGAATTAGTGGTTGTCACTCTCTCTGCTCTCAACTCAGAATATATTCCTTTCGCTACTGCAATGAGGCACAGGAGTCTTCCTATTTCCTCTATTGAGTTACATAATAACTTGCTTAGTGAAGAAGCAGTTATCAGTGAAAGAACCAAGTCTCTAATAATTGAAAACAAGACTAGAGCATTTGCTGCTCAATCTTTCAATTCACGATTCAATAACAGACAATCTAGTCCAACATTCAGTGGACAACATTCTCATTTTGTGAGACCAAGAAGATCCTATAATATTCAACATGGGAGGTCTTCCAATTATTCTTCTCATCTAAATCCAACCAAAACTAATTCTGAATCTCAGATTTTATCCTCAACAACAGTTATTGTTTGTCAGAGGTCTGGTCATGGAGCTCTAGAATGTAGAAACAAACTAAACTTCTCCTACCAGAACAATCACACTCCACATCACTTAACAACTATTCTAGCATCTGCCAATATTCTAGGAGAAAATCCATGGTATGCAGATACTGGAGAAAACAATCACATCACCAACAGTGAAGCTGAGATCCAAGACATATCTACCTATAATGGTACAGATGAAATACAAGCAGCTAATGGAGAAGGTATGCCTATTACTCACACTGATCATCTATAAAAAATACTCAGTCTTATGAATTCATTCTTAATGATATTCATCTTGCACCAACAACAAATCAAAACCTTTCTGTCCATAAGTTCACTAGTGACAACAATTGCACAATAATATTTGACTCTCATGGATTCTGTGTGAAGGACAAAGCAACTGGGAAGACTCTTTTGCAAGGTCCACATAAAAATGGATTATATCCCATCAATTTTCTACATCAAGCAGCAAATAAGGCATTCTCCACTGCCATCACTGATGCATCTCCAGAAGTATGGCATAAGAGGTTGGCACATTCTTCTTTCCAGACTATGCAGCAAGTGCACAAAAATTTCTCAAACAAACATGTCATCACTAAACCAATTTTTTGTAGTGACTGTCAGCTAGGCAGAAGTCACAAACTACCATTCCAAATGTCAGGACATACTAGAACAGCACTATTATCTCTTCTACATTTAGACTTATGGGGTCCTTGTCCTATCCAATCATCTTGTGGATATAAGTATTATGTCAATATAATTGATGACTATTCTAAGTTCTGCTGGATTTATCCTCTATGTGAAAAATAAGAGTTCAAAATAATTTTTTACATGTTTAAATCACAAGTAGAGCTTCAACTGAACACAAAAATACATGCTATAAGAACTGATGGGGGAGGTGAGTTTGTCAATAAAGATTTATCATCTTTTCTAAAAGCCTGTGGCATCATTCATGAAATATCATGCCCACATACACCAGAACAAAATGGCATAGCAGAGTCTAAACATAGACATCTGGTGGAAATTGGAAGAACCTACCTTATCCAAGCTGGAATGTCAGGTAATTTCTGGATTGAAGCATTTGGTACTGCTAATATACCATAAACAGGTTACCAGTAAGGACTTTAAACTTCAAATCCCCCTTTGAAGTCCTATTCAATCAAAAACCTGACTATAGTTTCTTAAGATCTTTTGGATGTTAGTGTTTTCCATGGCTTAAGCCATATACTGCACACAAGCTTGCACCAAGAAGCACAACCTGTATATTTATTGGATATAGCAGATGTCACAAAGGCTATAGATGTATGGATGTAAAAACTGGAAGGATATTTGTTTCAAGGCATGTGGTGTTCAATGAGCAGATATATCATTTGCATACATTTATAAATTTTGAGAAGTTTAATACTACCTCAATCACTGCTGACACTTTTGGCACAGCAACAATGACACTAACCTCTACAGATCTAATGCCAAATGCAACACCTGAGTCATCATTACCTACAGTTGCACAACCCAGTCCAGCCAAATCTACATCATCTGACAAAGGCCATCTAATGACAACTAGGAGCAAGCTTGGGATATTCAAGAAAAAAGGTATTTAGCACTAAACATTCACTGTCAACTGCCTTCCTTTCACAAATACCACCAGCAATTCCAACTTGTGTCAGTCAAGCCAAGAAAGACCCCAAGTGGACTGAAGCACTCAATGAAGAGTATAATGCACTTCAGTCTGCAGGAACATGGTCCATTGTACCATCTGCCCCAAATCAAAATCTGGTGGGGTACAAGTGGGTATTCAAACTAAAATACAACCCAAATGGGACTGTTGAAAGGCACAAGGCTAGACTAGTAGCCAAGGGATTTCATCAGAAAGCAGGCATTGACTACTCTGACACCTTCAGTCCAGTGGCTAAGCCAACAACAATAAGACTGATCCTAGCCTTAGCAGTCAATAATGAGTGGCCAGTTATACAATTAGATGTCAGCAATGCATTCTTGCATGGTGACTTATCTGAGGATGTTTATATGACTCAACCACCAGGGTTTGAAGATAAAGCAAATCCAACATATGTGTGCAAGCTGCACAAATCACTGTATGGACTTAAACAAGCACCTCGGGCCTGGTATGACAAGCTAGTTACAGTAATTTTATCCTATGGTTTCCAATTATCCACTGCAGATCCTTCTTTATTTGTCCAGAAGCAAGGCTCAAGAATGACAGTGTTGTTAGTCTATGTTGATGACATTATTCTGACAGGTACATCCTCATCCTACTGCACAACTCTTATCTCATATTTAAAGAAACATTTCCCAATTAAAAACCTAGGCTCACTACATTACTTCTTAGGATTAAATGTGAAAAGAAGTGAGTCAGGGATCTTTTTATCACAGACAAAATATGCTTTGGACATGCTCAATAAATTTGATATGGCTGGTGCAAAGGTATGCTCTTCACCTTTGCCAGTTGGGTCTCATCTAATTGAATCAGAATGGGAGGTTCTATCTGATGCAACAACTTACAGGTCCATGGTGGGGGCTCTACAGTATTTGATATGGACCAGACCAGACCTAAGCTATTCTGTTAATCAGGTGTGCCAGTTTATGCATGAACCAACAAATGCACACTTAATTGCTGCCAAAAGGATACTCAGGTATGTGAAAGGAACTCTTGATTATGGTCTTCTGATTAAGAAGGGAAGTAGTCATGTGCATGGGTTCAGTGATGCATACTGGGCTGGAGATCCAGTTACCAGGAGAAGTACAGGAGGATATTGTGTCTTTTTTGGAACTACACCTATTTCCTGGTCCAGCAAACGTCAAACCACTGTGGCTAGATCTTCAACTGAGGCAGAGTTTAGAAGTTTGGGTAACTCAGCTGCAGAACTACTGTGGGTGTGCAAACTCCTAAAGGACTTACATGTGTATCTATCTATGCCACCAACAATGTATTGTGACAATGTAAGTGCCATTTCATTCTGTTCTAACCCAGTTTTTCACACATGAATGAAGCACATGTCCATCGAGTATAACTTCGTCAGAGAACTAGTTCAGGCGAAAACACTGTGCATCAACTACATCTTAACCCACAACCAAACAGCTGACATTTTTACGAAAGGGTTAGCAGGACCAAGATTTACATTTCTCAGGGACAAGCTACAAGTGTCTCAACCATCAACACTACTGGCTTGAGGGGGGCTAGTAGCACACCTTTACATCAGTCACATGGGTCTTGTGTAATGGCAAGTGTGCCAACTACTTGTGTGCACAAATGTATCTCGTGACTAAGTGCACGATAGTTGCACATCCTGTCACAGACTTAGGTTAGCTGCACCTTGTCAGGTTTGTCAGGTCTGTATATAAAGACTGATCACACTCTATGCGTGTAAGGTCTTGTTCAATAATAACAATTCACAGATGAGATATTTCCTCTCATCTTCTTCTAATAACATGGACTTCAAAAATAACAAGATCAAAGATCGAAACACAATTAAAAGGTAATAACAAAGAGTAATTCGTGAAGAGAAGTAACGAATTATCAACAAGAGTACTAAACAATCCTGAGATTGAAAGAATTATTTTGGGATTATAGTCCAACCATTAGAGTTTTTTCTTCTTAAAAAAGAAATCTTCTCATAAAAATATAAAAATAATATATCCAAAGTCTTGAATCTTGATCATCATACTTGAACTTCCACCTAAAATCTCCATTGAAATCACAAAGAAACGCCATGAGAGCGCATAGAGAATCTCCATAAAGGAGAAGACACAAATAAAAAGGATAAAAAACCCACAAAAACACTATAAAAATCTCCTAAAAACAATGGAGATTGACACAAAAATTTAAACAAATCTAATTTAAACAACTGGCTATCTAAGAAATAAGAAAAAAAAAAAGAAATCTACTCAAATTTAGTCCAAAATGGACTAGATTTGAGCAACAAGCTTTCATGGTGGCGAGGTTTTTTTTTTTTTTTTGAAAAGAAGCTAAAGAGGATAGAGAAATTTTTTTCACACGTGCTACCTTCACCTATGGTAACTTGCTACAGGGTGTCATACTGAAATATATAGCTTATTCGATATTTATAAAACTATCATTATAATAGGTTTTTATTTAGAAAAAACATATAACTAACACGTTTATATTTGTACTTGTAACTAGACAAAAAATACATTGGGCTAACTACTCTCAATCTACCAAGTACTACCAAGCTAGAAAGTATATATACTACTAATTAAAAAATTATGAAACTGTAGATTAACCGTGGGAAATCCTGTAACTAAATTCAAGAGTTAAGAGTTAAAAACCGAAGTCTATAAATCTATGATTTTTATGTGAGATTAACACCACTTAGCTAAAATGGATTAGCAGGATTTTTTTCAAACATTTCTCAGATGGGTGGATGTGTTTGGGCCCTGCTTATGCACTAATGACTAATTTTTTAAAGTGTTTTAAGCATAATTATTTTTATAGAAGATAAACATTCAGTAATCTCACTAACTTTATGACTAGCTGTCTTTGTCTATAGACATTAGAATAGATTAGATTAGATTAGATTAGTATTATCTCAAATAGACAAAACGCCACTTGTATGATGAAAGCCATAGGTATCAGAAAATTAAATTAATCTGTTCTTCATTTCCTTAAGTTAATATAGTATTATTAATTACATAAAGAAAAAAGAAATAAAGTATTGTTCTATGGATCAGTTGGGATCCATATTTTGAGTATTGAAGAATTAAACAAACATTAGTTAATAGTTATTTCACTTGATCCAACATTCCAACATAATTTTCCTATCAACCAAGGGATAAGAACCAGTGAAAAAAATATATTTTCACTTCATTTTCTAAGAACTTGCTTGGATTTTTGTGTCTTGGTTTTCCCTTTTGGTCACTCATGGTGTACAAGTCTCCCAAACTACCAACCCTAACAATAAGGGTTTCTTATTTGGTGAACGAGAATAGAGTTTGAGGCCTCAATGATGTCTTCACCTAACTAGGATAAATTTTTTAACATTCTTTTTCTTTTTTTAAACATGATGAACAATTATTTGATTGTATTACAAAATTTGTTTTAGGCAGATATTTACTTGTTTTTGCGTCTAAAATGATATTATTTGATGCTTTTTTGAGTTTTTTTTTTCTTTTTGATATTTTTGTATAAGCAAATTGTAATATACAAGCGTAAATCTAAACAAACAAAAATAATAAAATGTGACAAATAATTGTTATTGTTCAGGGTGAAGGTTTTCTGTTCTGTGGTGCGGCTAGAGAATTAGCGGATCACTTATTGTTACCATTGTCCCATGTGCTTATGAATTGAGGGTCTAATTTACCAAGGGTCTTCACACCCCTTGGACTATGCTAGACAGATGCTCTTAAAATGCTCATATGTCTGTATTAGATGTTCTCTCCATGGTATATATATCAGTGAAATTATATACATATCTCACACATTATATCAATATATATATATATGTTAATAATATTTGAATTTTTTTATATATATTATTTTATATGTATATAGTTTTTTTTGTATATATATCATTAATTTTTTTATTATTTATCTACAATTTATTAGTGAAAAACATATATCACTGATTTTATAACATATCCGTATCCTATTATTTTCTTAGAATTTATCCTTATCCATAAATTTTCGAGTTGAATATGTGTCCCCAAGTTCGCTTCAGTGCTACCTAGCTCTTGGGTCACTGGTACAAACACTTTAATGTTCTTTGATTTTTGTGGAAGGAATGATTTTAAAGACAAATGTACAAATGTTTACAACAAATCTAGCTATGCCATTTGCTAGCAACAACAGAGGAAAATAGCCCATTGAGTTTTTGGCTCTAGGCAGAAAAGAACCTCTGAAACCATTGTTCTTGTAAAATAAACTAAATCTTATAGAACCTCTTAAATCACTATTCCTACAAAAACAAACCAAATCTTATAGTGCTACGATGAAAATACTTTTAAATAATATCAGTGTACTGTATAATTGTATAATTCAAAAATAAGATATCATTATTAACTGGGATGATATAATATTCCTATATATTCAACGTTATAATTGTTTTTAGTTTGTATTATATTTTCTTTTTTAAGTAAATTCTAATGTAATTTATTTATCAGAAGAAGAAAAAAAAAAAAGAAAAGAAAGTAACAACAGACAAGAAATTGATTGATAATTCCTCACTTTTTTTCTCATTTATGAATGATTTTGGAAATCAGTTGGCAAACAATAAAAATCATAACCAAATGGGAATCAAATGGATGGTGGAGATGGTACTTATTAATGGTTAGACCTACCCAAAAATTACCTACTTCAATTCTATTATTGATATTCTTTTTCCATCATTAACTACTGGATGAATGATTTATAATGTAACCCCATCAAGGTAGGGTCTTATTGAACCCACACGTATACAGGGATAAAATAAAATCAAAGGAAAAAGACAGACAAGAAATTTTAATAAGAAAGCAGAATTGGAACCACATCAAATTTAGCGATATATTATTTAACACAACTATAACAACGTATGGTCTAACGAATGAAAATTATTTCGGATATCTCTCACAACAGTTTAAAACCATATAGTATCATTTTTTCTAAATTAAATTGTGCTAAATAGTTCTACAGATATGATATACTTTTGTGTAATTTAGTCAAATAAATATATTTCATGCTCAAAAAAACAAAAAAATTACATGCATGACTATCACACCATCTGTAATATTTCACAATCATACACTTTATCAGTTTGTAATCTTCTAATTAAAGTTCTTTGTTTGATGGAAAGAAAATTAAATTACAATTCGAAAAAAATAAAAGAAAAGGTGTCGTATATATTTTTGGCGCAACACCGCCAGGAACTGACGTGACGCGACTTAGCTGCTTATGCATCATAGTCCCAAACCCCCCAACTGTCTGACCACTACTTGATCAGCTTTCACAAATGTTCATAGCCAATTATAACTTGTCAAGTGTACATCTTCACGTGATTGAAGGGACCGAGTGTCTCTTTTTTTTCTTTTTTTAACGTTTTTCTTGTGGGTTATAAAACACTAACAAAAAGTCTGTTGAAAGAGATTATTGTTTTTGTCCACTAACTCAGAATTTAATCATCTTCTATTTCACTTTAAATGCTCTCTTTTTACCGACTCCCAATGGAGTTTTGTGGAGCTTCAGCTTTTACCATAGTGAGATGTGTTGTGATTATCTACTCAGGTAAAATTTTAGGAAATACAGGTTCGACGGTGAAGTTTTGGGTGATGATAGACGTGTAAATTCTGCGGTACCATTACGAGCACGACACGATATAATACGTTAAAATTTAAGCGTAACATAATATAATTCGATGATTTTATATGTTAGATTGCGCTATGTCAAAATGACCGGTACAATAGCATAGAAAAATACAAAAATACAATAAAACACGTTATAACGTGTATAAAACACTTACAATGCACATAATACATCACATTTCATGTGTTGGTGATCAACTGACTTGAGTTTGTAATTCTTCAGTGTCAGATTTGTAGAAAAATGGCAAAAACACAATCTTCCCATGACAATTGCAATTATGAAGGCTTATTTTGGGCCAGTGTATAAATGAATTCCGTCCTAACTTAACTTGTCACCACCAAGGCCTTTGAAAGTGTAATGCTGAAGTTTTAAACCTTTTTTTTTACTAGTTAATTATGGTGTGGATTGATTCTCTTGTTGATGTTGTTTTAAAAATTATTTTAAAAATTTATTACTATTAATATTCATAATCTAAATTTGAAATTTAAATTCAAAATCTATCGACGTTTCAAAATTTATTATTCAGATATTCATTGACAAGTTGATTTAAACATTTTCCAACGAATCTCATGAAGTTGTTGCCAATACGGCAAATACTTATCTCATACGGTATGTCAATTGTCAAATACATATATAATTCCAAAAGAAAGACAAAAAATTAAATTCTACATAAATATCTCTCTAGATATATGATGTATTATCGATCATCTAACCACTTACATTTGATGAAATAAAAAATAAATAAAAAAATATGTTAAAAAATTTAAATCAAAGAAAACCATTCTACGGAAATATATGCAAACAAATAAACCTTCGGTTTACCAAAACAGACAACAATTAAAGTTCTTCTATTTTCCTTGATTGATTAAGAATTTGGGGCTGCCCAACTTTAATTAGATCATTAAAATCATCATCCAAAATCTTTATCACCGTACTACAGTATAAGGATTATCGGCGTTAGAAATCTGCAGAATCAATACACTGCGTTTCTTTTTACTACAGAATCTCCAGACTTTACTGACCTACAGTTAACTGTCTCTACAGTGATCGTTTATCCGTAGAGTATATACCCCCAATTTCAGAATTTTACACATAAATAACCCATCCATGATTATTGACACGTACCAAAACTACTCATCTTCTGTAAATCAGTGTCAGAATTTTTTCTATAAAATTTATGTATGAACAGTGAATGAATGGGGTCTTGATCAATGCCTTGTCAATGGAACTTGCTAGGACCACTCATTGATAGGTGACGCTTTTCTTTTTCCTATATAAAAATGAAACAATAAAAAAACCATCTTTGAATTATTTCCATTCATTCATACGGAATTAAATTATAGTTTTTGATTTTTTTATTTATTAAACTATTTTGTTTTTATATTCCAATCATCAACCATATAATCCAAACTCAAAACCTGTGGGCTAAACTCACTCCCACTTCATAAATCCTAGAGAAGGAGAGGTGAAGGAGAAGTGAGAAAGGAGAGAAAGAAAAACAAAAATAAAGAAATTTCCATTGAATTGAGAGCTGAATTTCTCAATTTAATCAAACCCCAGAATTTCTATTTGATCAAGAAATCAAGTTTTGATTTTGATCTAAAAAAATCTTTCATTTCTCTTGTAATTTTTGATTAGGTATGTTGGGAAAAACTACAAGACCAATAGGGAAGCTACTAAAGCCGGAATTTTCCGGTCACCGGGCGATGTTTCCCGAGGAAATTACGAGTCCGAAGAGCCCCTTGGATTTCAAGATTCGATCACCAAGAGGAGGTATGACGGCAATCGGCGGTGTCGGATTGGGTATACTGGCGGCGTTGGAGAAGTCCGGCAGCGGTCGGAGTGAAATTCAGATGAGATTCATTGCTGGTAATTTGAATTTGAATTCGAACAGAGGATCAACAGCAACAACTAATACTAATACTAATACTACTACAACAGCAACAGCTACATCTATACCTGTTCCAATTCCGATTGGTTCTACTAATGCTGTTACAAGAAATTGTAGAGAAGTGTTAATGGATGAACAAGATTCAGAGAGTTACACTTATGTTACACTTCATAAGCCGAATAATCAATCTTACACAAGGGTTTATTGTGACCATGGAGGTGATCATGAATTGGTATCTAAAGTTGTTGTTCATAACGATAATAATGATAGTAAAATGAGGAGGATCAATATGGGTGTGTTTTGCGAGTCACCGCCGCGGCGTAACGAATCGGAATTCGAGTTCCCGACATCGGATTTTCTCAGTTCTTGCTTCTTGTGCAGAAAAAAGCTTCATGGAAAAGATATATTCATGTACAGGTAAATTTATTTCTATCTTCTAAGCTCTCTTTAAATGGTTTATAATGAATCAAAAGGGTTTTAGACAACAGTGTTTTAAAAGTGTAGCTAAATGATCTTCACTGTGGTTGTTTCCTGGTTTATATGTTGTGGTTGTGGATCATATAGACTGATGATAATTTTCTTATGTTTCTGTAGGGGTGAGAAAGCATTTTGTAGCTCCGAATGTCGACACAGACAAATAGTAAGCGATGAACGACAGGAGAAATGTCGCTCAGAAGCATCGAGATATAGAGATATATCGATTTCGCCGTACTCAGGTGGTGGCCAACTGTTCACGGCCGGGATTACAGCATCTTGATTAGTAAAAAAGAAGTTAATAATCAAATAAGCTGGCACCACCACCACCTCTACGACTAGTAATTACCACGATGACGCCTAAATTACGGTACATTATCGGACCTACTACTACAGAGACTACATGAACGACGAAATTCAGTACATTTTGGACCTATGGAGACGTGTTGATTCAGTACATTTTTGAAGCAAAACTGCCGTGTAAGAATCAACCGGTTCAAAGGAATGCAATTTTTGGATGTATTATGTGCAAGCTTAAAGCTTATGCTTGTATTGTATAAATTTTTGAAAGTGATGATGAAAATTGATCACTCTTTTCTTGTTCATTAATTTGACTATTCCATAACACTTGATTGAAACAAAAAAGAGAGATCATATCCATGTGAAATAAACAGGCTAGAGGGATCGAGATTACGTATTGAAGATCAACGCTTTTACAGAGAATTATAGTACAGTTTGAAAGACAAAGAAAAGCTCTGAACAAAAAAAACTGCAGAAGAAACAGAAAAAAAGAACACTAGGTACACCTGTGTAAATTATAGGAGGAATCATTTACGTTGGGTATTCAACCACCAACAACAACAGTAGAAAAGAACGCGCTAAAGAAAAGAGAAGACTCGCTCAAACCCTACATAAAACTTAAAACTTCACACGCTATAATATATATCCGTACAAATTCCAAGTAGTACACTCAATCAAGCTTACCATGGAAGGAGAAACTAAAAAGGGAAACTGAAAAAAGGAAATGGATTTGGTTTTAAGATTTAGTACAAACTCCAAGCAGTCTGGTCTCTGACCAGCAGGCGACTATAAGTGTTGAGAGAAAGAAAATGGTCGAGGAAGATAATTTACTGGTGATAGTACATGAGTTGCTGGGCGTTTTGGTAACCACCATCATAAATTGCCTGACTGGCTGCTCCGGCAGCACCCATTCTCATGGCTTGCTTCAGAGCAAGCTGAGCATGAGGGTGGTGATGCATCATCCCTGCCGCCTGAGGACCTCCCATCTTGCTCATTTGCATTTGTCGCTCGTAGGCTAACAAGTCAGTGGTGGTAATACCAGGGTAAGGACCAGCTGTAGCAGCGGCAGGTGGGGGAAGTGGGGTTGAACTTGTCCCTGGTGGGGTTGGTTTGCTACCCCACGAACACTGCAAATACGTAACCAACATTAGAAAAGAACAGATAGAGAGATGATGAGATTGGTCAAAGGAAGAGAAGCTTTTACCTTTATTGCCTTGCCAAAGAACATACGAGCATTACCCATCTGAATAGCTAGAGCTGCTTCTGAATGGTTACTGTATCTCACAAAACCAAAGCCTTTGTCTCGTTGTACTCTGACTTCTTCAATTACTCCGGCACCAAGGGAATGGAAATGTCGGTGGAGATCAAGCTGGGTAATCTGTAAAATTACGTGTCCATGAGTAATCTTCAAGCATAAGTAAAGAGAGCTTTGAAATTATAAAATAAAGACTTCTAAGACACATTATTATGAAAATTAGAAATCTAAACCAAATACAACATTTGAGGTACTTAAAAAAACAAGCAGTATAAAAGCTTATGAACTGTCTATCTACAATCAGAATTGAGAAACAGCCAGGTATTGAAAAACAGATGACTTTCTTGCCTCTGGAGCAAGGTTGCCAACATAAACTGTAGTATACTGAGGATTATTCTCGGGGGTATCTTCATTTATAGACTCTTGATCATCTTCTACAAAAAAAGAAAAAGAAAAAAAATGTTAAGATCACTAAAAATTGTTGAAGTCAAGACACCGTAATCAAGACAACGGGTAAAGTTTCAAGTATTCCGTTATTATTGCAAAATAGAGGAAGCATCTCTGACTTACAAAAGATAACATCAGTGCTTCGGTTTTAAGCTTTCAACAATGATTTGTTTGCAAGAAAGAAAGAAAGGTCTAAACTGAGAAAGTGTTAAGCTAGTCAACTCTTCTAACAACTCACGAGAAAGAATCTAATTTTGATATGTATTGAGTTCCAAAAGCCACAACTAACAGCGTTCACACTATAAACACAACTCACCTGATGTTCCTCCATTTGTCAATTCAACCACACTTTTGACATCTGAGAGTTGCTTCTCATCGTTTGACGTAGCACCTTTCGCCGCCCAATTACACCGTATCTGTCTACTGCCTAGCCACTTTCCTACAAGAAAGCACAAGAATGAATAGTTTATTAACACACAAACATAGATATTAGTCCTGGTGTGCTCCAGTATTGGGTGATTAAAATACAAAAGAAGCATATCCTAAGATAAAACTTCAGAAAAAAAAATTGAATAATGAAAATGTTATGAGCAACGTCCCAGTAAAATACGTGACAGTGATTTAGCCTTCCTTACCAGTTAAATCGTTTATTGCACCTTGAGCTTCCTGAAACAAAGAACAAGATTGAATGGTTAAGATAGGACATGAAACAAGAGCACATAACTACTACATAACAATGACGAAGGAAGAAAGAAAGAAAAAGTGCATGGAGGCACTCCTGTGTTTGGGAACAAAAAGAGAGTACTTTACTGACCTGCTGATTCCTGAAGGAAACAAACCCAAAACCTCTTGAACGTCCAGTCTTTTGATCCCACATAACCCTTGCATCTCTGCAACCATGACCAATTCCAACACCAAATGTTATCCTTCAACTTGAACTTCAGACAAGTTTAATGACTTATTGTACTTTGACTTCTGAGTCCTTTTTGAGCAAACGAGAAAAAAAACTAAAAAAAAGGAGAAACCAAAAGAATAGGCTTGAATTGGGTGGAACTTACGAGCAACTTGGATAAACAGAAAAACACGCATATAAAGTAGCATCAGTAACCTCAGGGCTAAGATCACCAACGAATATGTTGAAATGACCTGCACATCACGGTAAGAAGCAAACAGTGTGTGATGAGATTGGGTATCGGGGAAAAACTGATAAACCTAGGGCAAACAATTAAAAAAGCATGTAACCTGAGGTGTCCTCCCTCTGACCACTAGCATACGCCCAATTAACTTTGATAGGCTGCCCAAACCTGCATATGAACAGAGTTAGATGCAGGACATAAGAAAAGCAAGCAAAAGCAGAAGGATTCTACTCACAAATGTCTCCCGTTGAGAGTCATAATAGCGATAGCAGCACATCTACGATCAAAGTAGTCAATAAAACCATAGGATGACTGCAAACAAGAACAGTAACACAAATGGTAAGCAAACACCAATATTAACCACCAAAAACAATAACAAACCCTTTAAGAAAATAGCCCCCGGCAGAAAATACAACTGTCCAGCCCTACAAGGCTGACCAACAATCATCCTGTCATAGGCAATTCACACACTATACCTTCTCTTTTCGAATTAACTTGCAACCTTCAAGTGGACCAGTACTTGCAAAAACCTCCTGAAGAAGTGGTTCAGTCACCTGTGTATGAATGTTTCCAACATACCTACAATCGCATACTCATAATGATAAGATGCTAACAGTGATGAATTTAAAATGGAACATTCAATTAGTGAAATAAACAGATGGTGCTTTGGTATGCTAGAGATTTATCAACCTAAAAGTAAGAACAAATTGTAGAAATACAAAGAAACAAGAAAGATCTTACAAAATGCGCAAAACTATTAAGGTCCAGCCCAGAGGGTCAGAAACAACTTTCTCATAAGATGTCACATAAACACAACGGTAGATAGATACGGTGCTTCGGCATCCTAAAAATCTACCCGCAAGTAAAAATAGAAATAAAAGAGGAAAAAGAAAAAGACCCTAGGACACTCACACACTGCGGCATGTACTTGAATCAAAACCAGGAGGTAGGTTTCCACTTGGGATCGGCTCTATCTGCAAAATCAAAAAGTAAAAACCAAAAAAGATCCTACAAAATATTAAAAACATGAAATCTAACATTCAATTTAACTAGTATAGATACCTGATGCTAAATTCACATTTCGATATAAATCTTACTCGGTTGTTATTTTCTCCAGGCAAATCACTGAGAGTGCCAATGTTTGTGAAAAGTTAACAAACATCCAGATAAACCCCTCAAACAAGTATAGAAATAACCAGGGTTTTACCAAATATAACAGTATTGACAAGAAATTGAGTGTCCATGAATTAACCTAACATAACGAAAACTCCAAATTTCTATCAATTGCATTTCTAATCAAAATGAAGACACTAAAAAAACCCTAAATTTGTAATTAATCTGTTTCCAACTACTTTCCTCCAAATTATAATAAAAACCCTAAATGTCTTATCCACCTCCAAGCTTCAAAAAAAAAAACCCTTATAAATAAATCAACACACCCCCAGAACAGAAACCACAAAAATGATTAACCTAACAACTATAAAAACCCTAACTTTGGAGTGAAAAACCCTAACTAGCATGAAAAAAAATGAAACCTAGAATAGCAATCAAAATGAAAAACATAGTGGTACCTGCGGAGGAGCTAATAAACCAGGATGATACATAGATTGTTGATGTTGCTGTTGCATTAAAGCTGCTTGTTGCTGCATCAAAGCTACTTGTTGTTGTTGTTGTTTAAATCTCAGTTGTTGCTGCTGTTGCATTTTTCTTTATAGCTCCTTTTGATTTGATGAAAAAAAAGGTGTGATTTTTAGGGTTTTGAAAGGGGTAACAAAAATGAAAAAACCAAAAAGGAAAAAAAAAAGTGGAAAAAAAAGGTGAAAACTAAAAAACCTTCAAAGAAAATCGAGTGAGAAGACGAATGAAGAAAACAAACTAAAAATAAAAAACAGAGAAACGAGTAAGAGAGAGATTGTATTTTTCTTGTAAGTGTTTTTTGACCGTTGGATTGATAATCTTTATTCCTGTCGAGTATCTCAAGGAAGATGAGTGATAGTATTTTGCTTTTTTTGTCAGCCCACATTATTGTACCACCATGAATCAACCCTTCCATCAATGTTGCTATAGATTATCATCTGTGAGAGCAAAATATGATGGTTGGTGTCTATATCTAAGTCTCATCCTAAGAAGATGTTTCAAGTCAGGAAAAAAGTTTGCTCCCATGCTGCTCGAGCAATTTTTTTTTAAAGCATTGCTTGAGCATTTTGTGTCTAACAGTATCACACTTTAATCGATTTCAGCCAGCTGATTTGTTTATTATTGTTTTTTAATTACATCATGAAGATTCGAGTTTCTAACATTGTGATTACTAAAAATCTAGTAATATAATCAAATGAATTAATTATCTAAAAGACATCGTAAATAAGATTTAATCAATGATCAAATGATTGTTTATTTAAATTTGAAATGATTACATATGAATATGATAAATACATCCTATTTATTCTTACCTAATTTTTCTTCTCTTTATCTCTATTCTATATCCAAGTTTTTTGACCCCTTTTTCTGTTTTCGAGTTTAGTATCTATAGAATTTTGTACTGGTCCCACTAAATTTTATCTGTCAAGTTATTTGATCTTATCTACATCCTATTATAATGTTTGTCGCACACATTTTTGTGTATTCCCGTAGAGTATGATGCGGGTCTTCCTTGTTCCGTTCTGTTTTATACTGGGTGGATCGTACTCTCCTTGTGGTCTCATCTCTTGATTTATCCAATTAAATTATCCCATGTAAGTATTTCCGTATTTATAATACGGATAAAGTTGATATGGGCCCGCTAATCTTTTCTTCGTTGCTGCATGTTTGTCACATGGTTTACGGGAAAGGTGCATCATATTTTTGACTCTTTTATACCGCTGCTTGCATGATCAGTACATGTCGTACATATAATAATCATGTGAGTTTCGACCATCTGTCATATCTCTCACTAGTGGATTACAGATTTTATAAAGTACAACTTATAGTAGAACTTGGATTAGTTTAGATGAAAATCGTATTAATTTACTGAAAAATAAAAATATTATTGAAACCGTATTTCCTTTAGTTGGAGATTTTTACAAATTTGCCCCTTCCAATGGTACTAAAAATAGTACTGCTCTAAGTCTGATTTTTCTAAAATAACCTATTTTGAGATTTGGGGCTCCATTTTGATCCGACGGCTGATGTCTCAAACTAAACAAACTAAAAATACTTATGCTGTTCTTTTTATCTTCTTAGATATCTCTTTCTTTTTCTCCTCTCTCACTTACTCAAACGATCGATTTACTCCATAAAATTTTATATCTTTCGCCAAAACCTGATAGAATCTGACTGATTCTTGTGATGAGAAGAAAAATGGGTTTGAAGGAAATGTGTTGAAAACAATTTTGGAGAAGAAGAAACAACAATTTTATTGATTTGTAAAGATGATTACAACTGTGTTGAGGCTCAGGTATTTATACCTGATTAGCTCTCTCAATTAACGGCTAATCTAACGACTAACTAAGCATTAATAAGCCTAACAACTAATTAACGACTAACTAAACTGACTAAGCAAACAAAAGAAGTATTGCACCACGTGGACGACCCTCACTCGCTGCTAGTTTTCCAATCAGCCAGACCAACTCGTGCATCCTCTTCTTGCGATATTGGCAGACCCCAATGTAAGCACCCTCTCCAATAGGCAGACCTGGTTCTTAACATTCCCCCTTCCTTAAATCATTCTTGTCCTCAAGAATGGCAGATATCTTGCACAAATTGGAAATCTGGAAACTGCTGCTGCATAGTAGCTAAATCCTCCCAAGTTGCATTTTCCTCCTCTTGTCCTCTCCATTGAACTAGAACCTTCTTACGCACAAATCTCTGCCCACAATCATCCTTCTGAAATACCAGTTTACTTCCCATCACCTTAACTGGTACCCCTTGCTGCTGAGCATCATGAGCATCTCCCAACTCTGGAGGACCCTGCACTGGTTGCACTGTTGCTCCTAAATGTTTCTTAAGGCAGCTAACATGAAACACTGGGTGTATTCTGGTAGTTGATGGTAGTAAGAGCTTGTAAGCCACTTGACCCACCCTCTGAATCACTTGATAGGGACCAAAGAACCTAGGCAACAACTTGTGAAATGAATGGCCAGCCAAGGAATGTATCTGATAAGGCATCAGGCGCAAGTAGACCATATCTCCCACTTGGAATTCTCTTTAACTTCTATGCTTATCTGCTTGGGTCTTCATCCTTTGCTGATATAATTGTAAATTTACACGCAAGATATGCAACATTTGATCCCTGGAATTCAATTCTTCCCCCACAGCCTCCAATCTAGCAGTCCCAACCTCATGAGCCAAAATGAGTGGAGGAGGAAAACCATAGACTACTTGAAATGGAGTAAGTTTGGATGCTGAGTGATAGGAGGTATTGTAACTCCACTCAGCCCATGCCAACCACTTAGTCCAATTATGTGGAGCATATGAAGTGAAACATCTGAGATAATTCTCAATGCATCTGTTCACTACCTCAGTTTGCCCATCAGTTTGTGGGTGATAGCCTGAACTCATGTTCAATTTTGATCCACTTATGCGAAAAAACTCCTTCCAAAACAAACTCAAAAAGACTGGGTTTCTATCACTGATAATTGAATTAGGCATCCCATGTAGTTTGAACATATTATCTATGAATGCTTGAGCTACAATAGTTGCAGTGTAAGGATGAGCTAAAGCTATGTAATGTGCATATTTTGACAATCTGTCTACTACCACAAATATAATTGTCTTGCTCTTAGATTTTGGGAGTCCTCCAATAAAATCCATACTTATAGAAGACCAAACCTTGTCAGGAATGGGGAGTGGATGCAACATACCATGAGGAGCACATGTTTCATATTTGTGCTGTTGGAAAGTGGCACATTCTGCTACAAAAGCTTTAATATCCTTTTTCATTCCTTCCCAATAGAATGTTCTTTTGACTCTCTGATAAGTCTTAAGAACTCCATTGTGCCCTGCTACTGGGCTAGCATGCAACTCCTCCAAAATCTTTTTCCTCCACTCAGAAGTTGGACTAAGGGTGATCCTTCCTTTATGCCTTATAAGACCATTTTCATAACTAAAATGTGGGAAAGGAAATATACCTGTTGTATTGAAAGACTTGATCATTTCTGTAATATATGGCTCCTTCTCCAGATGTATGCACAAGTCATCCATCCAATTATAATAAGGATATGAAATAGCCAGCATCTCCACAAGTGAAGCATGAATTCTTGACAATGCATCAGCAACATTGTTCTCAATCCCCTTTTTATGTTGGATTTCATAATCATACCCCATCAGTTTGCTGACCCACTTCCTCTGGAAGGAAGTATTAGCTTTTTGGTCCAAAAAATACTTCAAGCTTTTGTGATCAGTCTTGATAACAAAGTGTCTCCCCTGAAGGTAGTGCTCCCATTTCTTAATAGCATGCACAATTGTTGTCAACTCTTTCTCATACACTGATAGAGCTGCATTTCTTGCTCCTAAAGCCTGGCTAAAAAAAGCTACTGGCTTATTATCTTGCTGGAACACTGCCCCAATTCCTGAATTAGACTTTCTATGGTGAATGGTTAGAAAAATTGGGGAGAGCCAACACTTGAGGGCTAACCATCACTTCCTTCAACTTCATAAATGTTTTTCTTGCTGCTGTAGTCCAACTAAAATTTTTCTTCTTAGTGAGATCAAAAAGAGGTTGACATATCTTGCTATAGTTGGGTATGTACTTTTTGTAATACCCAGTAAGCCCCAAGAATCCTCTCAACTGCCTGATTGTAGTGGGCAAAGGCCACTCTTGCACAACTCTAAGCTTATCAAGATCTGGAGACACCCCAGTTCTGGAGACTATGTGTCCCAAATATTGAATCTCATTAGCACCAAATTCACATTTGGACTCCTTCAAGAATAATTAATGAGTGAGCAACAACTTAAATGTAAGTCTAATATGAGAAATATGTTCTTGCCAGTTCTTATTGTAAACTAGGATGTCATCAAAGAATACAAGAAGAAATTTTCTCAAGTAAGGCTTGAACACTTCATTCATCAAACCTTGAAAGGTTGCAGGAGCATTTGTGAGGCCAAATGGCATTATTAGGAACTCATATAAGCCTTCATGAGTCCTAAATGCTGTCTTATGCACATCAGGAAGTGCCATTCTCACTTGGTGATATCCTGATCTCAAATCCAGTTTTGAGAACACTCTAGCTCCAGAGAGCTCATCTAGTAAATCATCAATGAGAGGTATTGGATAGTTATTTCTGATTGTCATACTATTCAATTCCCTTTAGTCCATGCACATTCTCCAGGATCCATCCTTCTTTTTAACCAACAACACTGGAGAAGCAAAAGGACTCTGGCTAGGTTTGATGAATCCTGAATCCAACAATTCCTTTACTGCTGCTTCAATCTCTGACTTCTGGAGAGGACCATACCTATAGGGCTTCCTGTTAACAGGAAGTGAATTTGGCAATAGTGGAATGTTGTGGTCATAGTTTCTTGGAGGTGGTAATTCTTTTGGTATGGAGAAGAGTTTCTCAAATTCTTGCAACAATTTCTGGAGTTCCTTAAGCTCACAAGTAGATAAATGAGAATATTTATTACTATTTTTTCCCTCCATACTATAAATGATATAGACTAATCTTGAAGTATCAACCATTTTCTCCATTTTCTTTACAGTAGCCACATCAGCATATGGTGTTGGAGTCTCAATTTGTTGGAGAGTATAAGGCCCTTCAACTTTAAATTCCAGAGTTAAGTTGGAAAAATCCCAAATGAGCTTTCCTAAAGTTGAGAGCCATTGAACTCCCAATACCACATCACATCCTCCTAAAGGAAGAGCCTGCAAATCAATTCTTCCCTTGTATTCATCCATCTCCAGAGGTATTTCTTTAAACAAACCACCACCACTGATAGTGCTTCCATCAGCTATCATAACTCTTACTGTAGTATTACAATGTGGCACCCAATTGAGTTTCTTAATGAGTCTAGAATCCACAAAATTATGTGTACTTCCAGAGTCCAACAACACTTTAACTTCTATTCCTTTAAGTCTCCCTCTAACCTTTATTGTTTTAGAAGTTGGTTATTGTTCAGCTCCAAACATGGCACATTCACTTAGTTGAATGGAAGATAAAGAAGCAGTCTCAGTAGTATTATGTTCCATCTCCACAATTTCTTCTTTTGGCACATCTTCAACCAAATCAAGAACTAATGCTTGAGTCTGGCCAAATTTAGATGATCTTTCCTTACATGTATGGCCTCTGAACCACTTCCCATTGCAATAGTAACACAGATTATTCAATGTTCTATATGTAACTGTAGAAGGAGAAATTTTCTTGTATTCAATTCTAGGTAAGTTTTTTGCTGGATCTGTATGTGTTGGAGGTTGGAATTGATTGTACATCCTATTTTGTGTTCTTGGATTGTATGTATTTAAGGCTTTGATTTTTGTATCTAATTGTGCACCATATGAAATAACATCATGTACTGTTTCAGGTTTTAGCAGTTGTACATCAAATTTCAGTTCATCCTTGAGGCCTCCTATGAAGCAACTCTTGAGAGCTTCTTGAGTGATGCCAGTAGATCTTATAGCAAATTTGCGGAAAGAAGAGACATAGTCAGAATAGTTACCTGTCTGCTTTAATTTGAACAACGAAGAAGTAAAATCCACATAATCAGCAGGGCCAAATTCTTTAAAACAGCTGAATCAATTCTTTTTTTAATAAAATAAAATCAAACTAAAAGACGGTCTAAACCTGTCAAGTTAAAGTTTACTCCAAAACCACTTTCATAAGAAGTACGCCTACAATAGGATAGAATGAAGTTCGGTTAAACACTGTACTTTTACTTCTTTTAAGAACAAGTTCTAATAGTCTTAAAATGACCATTTTCCACTAGTGCCTGTTAAGTTTCTGCCATCTGTCTATTCCAAATCAACCATCAGTTAAATTCATCTGGACCGTTGATTCTTTATCGTGGTATAAGAGATATTTCTTTAGATTTTGATCCAGTATTTCTCGAATGGTTATAATACTTTTGACCTTGATTAAAATTGCAACACGTATATGGTGGAGATTTGGTATTTATAATTTACCTCTTTTTATTTCATATTCTCCTCGGCGTAGAATTGGAAGAAAAATTTATCACGTTTCTCAATCTTCACGCCTTATATAAATTCTTTCTCTCTTATTTACTTTTATTCCTTTGACGTCTATTCTTCAGATCTTCGTATAAGGTCAAGTTTTATCAAATTCTCTTATTTATCAAATTCTTTTGACCGCTGCTACAGATGGCCCTTTCCCTGGTATTACCGACACTGACTTGTTAGCCTATGAGCGACATATGCAAATGAGCACGATGAAAGGTGCTCAGGCGGCAGTAATGATGCATCACCATCCTCATGCTCAGCTTGCTCTAAAACAAGCCATGGGAATGGGTGCTGCCGGAGCAGCCAGTCGAGCAGTTTATGATGGTGGTTACCAAAACCCCCAACCCATGTACTATCACCAGTAAATCATCTTCCTCATAAATCTTTCTTTCTCTCTATACTTAATAGTCGCCTGGTCAGAGACAAGACTGTAGACCATTAGTGTTTTCCAAAAGAAACTGAAAATAAAATGGGTTTGGTTTTTAAGGTTTAGCACAAGGAAAACACTAATGGTCTCCCAAAATTCATCTCCCAAAGGTCTACCAAGGCTTTGTTTCACAAATTCATCCCAAGGCTATCTTTTTTAGTTTCTCCTTCCATCGTGATCACCTGGCGGAAATGATTCCTCCTACAATTACAAAGATGTGGTTTTACTTAATGACTTTTGTAGTTCTTTGTTCAGAGCTTTTATTTATCGTTATTCAGACTGTATTGTATTTCTCTGCTGATGAATTGAAAAATAAAAAGCGAATTTTTTTGATGCGTAATCTTGATCTCCCTAGCAAATTTGTTGCCAACCCATTGCATCACAAATTCACAGTCAAGTGTTATGGACTTGTAAAAAATAGTGAAAAAGAGAAAGAGTATTCAATTTTCATTATTATTCATGGTAACAATCAATTACTAGCTACTTTTCACTCCCTATAGTGGTTTTTCATGATTGAACTCATATTACTTGGATTCTACAGGATACCTATCAATACAGTCCTCCCACGGATTATTGTCAGTAGAAGATGGTTTCACATTCTTGAGTGCAATCCAGACTGCACTGTTGCACTTAAAGCCACTTCCTAGTGCAATCTGCCAGATGAGGTGATTCTTATGCATCCTTCCCTTGGCCTCAATATAGGCCAGTTCGTACCAAATTGAGCTCGATGATGTGTTTCCAAATCGATGAAGAGTCATTCGAGAAGGTTCAATGTGAAGGGGGGACAGTTTTAGATTCTTTTCCATTTCATCAATCACTGCTTTTCCACCAGCATGTATACAGAAATGATCGAATGCATGCTTGAAATCTGGAATGTAGGTCTTCACATTTGCAAACTTGAATAACTTATTCACCATCATGGTTATAAAATATCGCAGTTGTTCACTGATAGGAAGCACAAACGGACCTAGAGTGGTGATATTGGTCCTAAGCGCCGACCCTGCAACCTGCATGAGAGTTTTTGACAGGCAGACACCAGTAAAACCGGCTTCGTCTTCCTCCTGCATCACACACTTATATGCTTTGTCATCCGAACCACAATGTGTTCTCACAATATGAAACAATTTGTACTTGGCTCGTTGTTTGTCTTCAAATCTGTTGGAGAGAAGGATGGCAGCACCGCCGATACGAAACAGACAATTAGAGATCAACATAGATTTGTTAGTTCCTAAATACCCACTTTGTGTAAGGTTTTCGGTGCTTATTACAATCGCATATGTATTTCGATGAACCTGAAGTAAATTCTTGGCAAGATCAACTGCAATCACTCCAGTACTGCAGCCCATCCCCCCTAAATTGAAGCTTTTAATATTATCTCTCAGTTTATACTTATTAACAATTAAGTCCGAAAGCGAAGGAGTAGGATTAAACAAACTACAATTCACAACCAGGATTCCAATGTCCTTTGGTTTAACAAACGTTTTAGAGAAGAGATTATCCAAAGCTCCAAAAATTACCTGCTCAGTTTCATCCCTTGCACTTGCCGTTGAAAAATCTTGCGGTATTTCAAGCAGGGATTGAGGCATGTATGTCTCATCCCCAAGTCCAGAAACTTCAAGAATCTTACTCAAAAAATTAAACCAAGACTCACCATGGTAACTTAGCGTTCTTGCGTTTTCAAGGAACTTTTGGCATGATATTTTGAGGTCCAAAGGTGGTTTATAACATGCATAATCAACAAGGAAAACTGGGAAATGCCGACTCATCAAGTAAGTTATCAAACCAAAAACCATTAGAACGAAGCAAGCTCTAACACGAACGAGATTGTATCGATGAATTTTCTGAAGCGTAAGCTGACTATATGTACCCTCAGGATCTATTATTCTTCTTGCAGCTCCAAAAAAGCAGAGTACAAATATAACAGGTATGAGAAATAGAGTACTGATCAATAGATTACTAATCAAGTAATGGTAAATGAACGTCACATAGGGTATTACCCTTTGGTTCTGTTCGTTATCTGTATGAACAACAGTATTAACAGTATCATCTTGGCTCATGTTGTTTCAAAATTAAGATATCTGAACTATGAGCCAAAGAAAGAGGTTTCAGTTCTGAGTGATGGATGAGATTCTAGCTGCCTATGGTTGTCATATATACACAAACACTGCACTCTGCAGTACTGTCCTTCCGGTTACTGATACGTAACCTTGCACGTTGTTTTTCATGTGGCAAGTCTGTGATCTATAATCGATATATGTATATGTACGTAGAATTGGTTGGAACTGGTCTGTCCTATTTACATGAAAGGAAAATTTGATGTAACTGGACATATGCATGTGATTCACGATGGTGTGTCTTACAGCTTGCTTAACTGGGCTTCTTGTACGTATAGATATCATGAATGGCGCTTATCAGTTAGTAAGTACTGTTAGGTTTTTGTATGTAGGCTTCCTTAGTAGAGCAAAAGAACAAGCTTCTTTATGAACTTGTGATGTTTAGTTAAGCTTTTTTGGGATGGCATGCCTCATGTCATGCATGTGAACTGTGATGGTTGAAATTCAATTTATACGTCTGTGTGCACAAACATGCAGGAATAGGCCGATTTCTACTTTAGCATGTGATGATGTCGATACATATACAGGTGCATCTCATGTATATATATATATATATATATAGACACACGCAGTGTTCTTGATGTAATATATATGTAATGATCCATCTGATCTGATGAAATGCCGCCGCAGATGCTTATTCATCCCTAGTTAGCTAGGACCCCCTACCCTGAGAACGTTGTCGTGTGAGCATCCCCTTCAGCGACATACATCCTTCTCTCATCACCTGAGAATGTTGTCAGAGAAAATAGAGTATTTTTGATCTTCGTATGATTTGAACTTATGATTTATGAGTTACTAAAAGATTCACTAGCTATTCTTTAGTCCTACATAATATAGTCAATTACTATATGAAATAAGAGAATTTGTAACCGCCGTTTTACTAACGATAAACTTATTCGGTGATAAATCATTGCTATAATTAGTATATGTTACTGAGTTTCGGGAGGGTTGCAATTAGCTTCGTGTCTTCAATTTAAAATGTCAAGTTACCTTGTTATCCTTTATTATTACTATCTGCGCCCAATTTCTATTCATGCTCAAGATAAATCCCAGTATCCCAACAATTCCCTTTCTTTTCTCCAACAATATTTCACATTGTAACTCTTCATTATAATTATCAAAAATTAGAAAACAAAATCAAAATCAACTCAAATTAGTTTTTATTTAATATGTCTGAAAATTAGAAGAGAAAACAGATAATATGTCGGAAACAACTGAGAGCCTGAGACATAACTCCATCCATTTCTCATTTCATCTCACTCGATCGGTTTGAGCTTGAGAAAACTTTGAGATTCAGCTTCGGAAAAATTCATCAACAACTATAATCAGTTATTAGTACTTCTGTGAAACATCGATTTAAGCCTAGACTTAAGTTTTAATGATCTCTCATAGAAGTATTAGTCGACACTGATTCACAACTTTGGATATGCAAATCTGGATTATCTTCATCTAAGTTCATTCATTTTTATCTAAATTGATTTTTTTTCAATATTTAGGGGTTTAGTAATTTTACAAATTGGAAGTTACAAACTATTGATTTTGAATGATGCAATTTATGATGATGATTATGAACATCTATATCTTTTAGATCTATATGTGGTTGTAGATTTTAGGTTTATGGTTTTTGTGTTTGTTGACTGTGATTAAGAAGATATATAGATGTGATTGTAGACGTTGCAGTACATTGTATTCTGTTTAGCTCAGTGAAATTTGTAGGTTCAGTTGATAATTAAACCGAGTCAGAAACAATATTTTATTTATTTGTAGGATATCACCATTTGGTTGTAGATGGGTGAATCAATTGATTGTATATTGAAGCAGTAGCTCTAATGAGAATCCTAACCAGTTTCTGCAATTTAAATGAAAACCAAAGAGAAGTTAACATTCGTAATTTGTTCCCTTTGGCTACTCATATTTTAGTTCTTTGTGATTTGAAATCATTGCCAGATTGTAGATTAAAATTAAGTGTATATATGCCTCCACCAAGTAGTTTTATGTGTTATTTGAATTATGTACATAGGTTGAATATGAATGAATCTTGAGTCATGTTATTATGGCTTTGACAGATGATCTGGAGCTTGTTATACCCTTTAAGAATACTCCAGTGAAATTTTTAGTTTTCGTTGATAAACTTAGTCGTTAAATATGTTTTTTCATCTCTTCAAGAGATGTTTTATAAAAGAATCGTCATTTTATCGCTCAATTGGGATCTAAGTCGAGAAATATGCAGTTAATGCATTTGGATTTGAGTCGAGAAATATGCAGTTAATGTATTTGGATCGTAGACTTACTAAAAACCATCAAGTCAATAGTTAACGACTTCCTGAATTTGGTCAAGATAACGTCGTCAGACCCTTATACATGTATAAAACATAAATAGATGATCATTTTACAAAACTTCTACTCCCTAATCTATTGTCTCTTACAAACAATGTTAGGGCAAGATATTATTTATCATTTTTGTAAAAACTAAACTGTCAAACTAGTCCTTGATCAATTTAATTCATTTACAACCTTTTTGTATCGAATGTATATCCCACATCCCAGACCCTAATTAAATTATAAACTTGCGACCCTTTTACAAACTAACTTTCCCTTCAAATACACCTCCTATAATTAACATACCTATACGACAAACCCTTATGCAATTTCTCCCTGAGACCCTTTTAAGTGCCTTTCTCATGTTCATTCAAGATTTGGCATCAATACGGAAGCCAAGTTTTAAAAATGTGGATAGCATGTTGGATTTGGAACCAGCCTAAGCTGCCTGACCTTAGGAAACAGTATTGTTGCCTTTCATACCTGTTGCAGTCTGCTGGCCCATCTGGCTAAAGCATAGCATCAGGGTTCTCAACAGGAACCGAAATTATTGATGCCATATTGATCTGCTTCTACAACTACAAGGGCACTCATCCATCTTGTTGAAAAATTTACAAAAAAATAACAAACTAATAATTGTTTTATTACAAGTTGGTAGGATATTATGCATGATTCCTATTTAAAAAAAAGGATACTATGCATGATGAGTACTATGTCGATACATAATTTTCAATCTTTTTTTTTTTTCGTTTACACCAACATGCTCAACCAAAGAACAAGCATGAACAGTTTTAGTAGCATAATAATTTCTCCATTGCATTTCTTCACGATTTATTAACAGCATTCATCGTCATCTGATGAAATAAGCACAAAAGATGTTGATTAATCAGTATATGACGGTTAATGACATAGTCAGTACTAATAAACTGACAAATGGTAATAGGATACATATCCAAAGTTCAAAATAACACTAAAAATGAGCACAAATGAAACTAGATATACCTTCAAATAATCCAGATGATAGTATCATGTCAGCCTCGAGTTCTCTCGCAAATATATGAATATCCTCATCATTGAATGCATCAGGATTTGAAGAAGCAGCCGGTTTAGAAGATCCCTTATCCACCTTTCTCCTTTTAGAGCGGTTGACAGGTCTCCTATAACCATGTTCAATGTAAAACTTCACCTCTGGTAATGACTTGAACCTTTTCCGTACCACGTCCCCTAGATCTGGTTCAAGATAGTACTGCAAAAACATATATAGTCATCGATTAAGTATAACAATGGGGCACGACCAATCAAATAGGGGAGTAGACACAAATCATGAATATAATGCATATTTACCTTAACTAAGTAACCTTTAAGAATTCCTTTCTTCCTAACTTTATAATCAATATCCCAACCTTGAGGCAGAACAAAAGGTTCTGGCGATTTTTTCTTTTTTGTAGGTTTAGGTACTGACGATTGCACCTTCGCTTTAGTGCGTGCTTTTCTTGGAGAAGCTTGAACATTTTTACCAGATATAGTTCTTGATCTACTTCTGTTTGATTTCTTCGGGTCTGCGGTACGCTTGAAAACGACTGCAGCAGTAGGAGGGAGTGGGGTATAATCCCTTTGAGCGACATCTAGTGAGGCTGATGCATCGAGCAGCAGTTCCTGAACAGGAGCATCGCAACTCATGATTTTGCTAGTTTGCTTACACAAATCAACTGTACCAAGAACTTGTTTAGTGTTCTCCAGAATGGCACTCAGGTTATAAGGTACATTTGTATTTTCCCCTCTTGGAGGAAGGTTAACCATAACATCATCAGAATCAGAAGCACGAGTAGTTTTAAGACTGATACTACTACTACTAGTGCCAACAAATGATTCTTCGAAATCATTTAGTGCACTCTCCATTTCCAAGAGACACTCTACTTGCTCCACACTCATAAGATTATCACAAATCTTTTGATCTACTAACCATGGCTGGAAATCATACTCGGCGAAGGTATTGGAATGAAAATTGAATTCGTCGGTCTGGTGATCCATCTAAAATGGATAGGATGAACAAAAATGAAATGTTATAAACCTAAGACAAATGAAATGAATTTTGTAGGGCTATAAGAGTGAGTGAAAAAGAAAGGATATAGAAGGCTTTTGTATTTATTTTGTGACATTTAAGGCTGTATTTTCAATTTGTTTTTGGGTTGGAAAAATGGAAAGAAATGATGAATCGAAATGTTTACGGAAAAAACTTGATGTGTTGTTGGTAAGATTTAAATTATTCCTATTTTTGCAAATTGCAAACTAAGATTTTGTGATTATAGCATTTAATCATTTATCACATGAAAGATTTTAGATTTTCATTATTCATTTATTGGGTACATATTTGGCAATCTAATTTGAATATGCATACTAGCCTACTAGGCGGGTTCAAGAAACGTGGTTGCTGTTTTTTTAAGGCATGTGTTCAAGAAAATAACCTAAGATCTGGTTCAAGACAATTTGAACTATTATCAATGGGCCTGTGGCCCATTTTATATACTTTAGACCTTAAGAAAGAGTAATCACATCTTCTAAACTATAAATGGGCCTAGCCTGTAATATCCATCAAACCCATATTTATATCCACTCTCACTATCCAAGTCTTGATGCTCCTAATATTCATATTCAAAATTCATTGCCAAAATTCTGCAACCTTGGTAAAATTCTATGTCGAAATTCATTTAATTTTTGTCTTAAATACATATCATTTCTTTTCTTTTAATATTACATGCGTCAATTACTTTCTCTTCAGTTTTATTTTTTTAGATAATTAGTTTTAATTTCATTATGAAAGTTCTAAGATGGAATTGTTGAAGTTTTGTAAAAAAGAAAACTAGAAATCACCTTAGTTACCTTAATAATTTGCATGCCCCTGACATCATCTTCATCTTTAAAATAAAAAGGGTTTTTAATAAAATGGAACACAATCAATAACCGATTTTATAAAATGTCTCCGTTTTTTTAAACTTTTATAAAATGCCCCAACCGTTAGTATTTCCGTTAAGGCCATTCAAATTGGTAAAATTTTATTTACTAAGTCAATTTATCGTCTGATGAGATGATATATTGATGGCGCAATTATAAAGCTACCATTTGAAGTTGTAGTTCTCTCCTTGAGACAATGTACAAAGTGAGGTCGTCAAATCTTAGATAAGAGAGAAATCGAATGCATCCTGAATTTAAGATCCATAACTTTTCCCCATGCGTGGTACCAACAGATGTCAAAGCAAACTTCATTCCAAGTTCCATTTCTCATCGTCATAGAAGCTGCCATTCATCCCCTTGCGGATGGTCCTCTAAGTCACTCATGATCTCCATATCTAAGTTATCGCCGTCTTCTCTATGTAGTCCATGTTCGTTTGATAGATCTCTGTTTTAGACTTCCCTCGGCAGACTACGTGACTCTGTTATGGTGAACAATGGTGCACCACTAGAATCCTCTGCTAACTCTGAAGCTCGAGCACAGAAATCATCAAAATCATCTACAGATCAACCAGTGTAAGCCTCTTCCCTATCAGGACCCAAACTAATTATAAATACAATCAAAGGGAAAAGCCGGCCTACCTTTGTCACGGCAGTAAAACCCAATCCCTAAGGATGGATCGATCATGTCGAGGGGAAGGTTTCGTACAACACTGAGATGAATGTATAAGAAAGATCAAGATGTCATAAATGCAAATATTAATTTGGATAAACTTGATTTATACTGCTCGTATGAATAACTTATATACCTGCAGTGGTATGATGTAGTATCAGCCTCAAGATTCTCTTTCCGGAGTTCAGCCACCTTGATAAACAACCAGATTTAGTTAGCCAATACAAAGATACATCAAAACATGTACTTCAGCATATATATATAGATAAATATAGTAGCCAGTGAAGAGAGAGCAATTAGGGAGGAAGAGAGTGATCGGAGATTACAATAAGTATATGCAATCTCATATCAGCAAACCACTAACCAAATTAATTTGATAGTTTGCATTATTATTTCTTGCTTTTGCTTTTTGGTGCGCATCACTAATTACTTTTTAAGTAGGCCGGATCTTTCTATAAACCAAGCACCAAGGGCATTTTTGTCTTTTTCAACAATTGATTAATGCCACCTATGTCCTAACTACCGTTAACCTAAAAATTGATGGAAAAGGTCAAACTATGTGCATTTTATAGATGTTCAAAAAAACGAGGTTACTTTATAAACGAGGTTTTCATACATGGGCATTTTAAAAAAAACCTCAAATATAAATAAATGATAATTGAATTGAACAGTTTACCAAATTTCTTCATCTCCCTGATTTCTCTTATGTACCATCCATTGGGCTTGCGGGTGGTATCATCCTTTTACGGATATATGGTTTTTAAATGGAGATCCTTAATTCCTATAAAAATATGTTTCATGTCCTGGTTAAAAATGATCCAGCTAGGGGAGATTGGTTTTTGTCATATATCTATGGTATTTCCTATAGAAATTTGCAAGCTGCTCGATGGAATTATATAAAGGAACTTAGTATTTCTGTCAATATTCCCTGGGTTGCCATAGGTGATCTCAATATCACTCTTAACCCAAATGAGAGACTTAATCAGGCTGTAGATAATAATAACCCTTCTGATATTATTAATATGGTTTATGAGTTAGATATATCTGACTTGGGTTTTAATGTAAACCCCTACACTTGGACCAGCAATAGCCATGGGACTGGTAGGATAAAATCCATACTAGATAGGCTTTAATGAATAACTTGTGGTCTTTATCTTATTCAGAGTCAACACTTCATCATTTGCATCAAAATGGATCGGATATCATCATACGCTTATTATGTTAACCCTGTATAATAATGTTGGTCCTAAAGGTAGAAACTGGAAGTTCTTTAAATTATGGCTAACTAATTCCTCTTGCAGTGAAAATATTAAGAATGCTTGGCAGTCTAACTTATCTGGTTCTGCAGCTAATATTTTTTAACTAATACTAAACAAAACTATTTTTGGTCATATCCGGAACACCATCTCTTCTCTCCAAAAGGATCTTCATCAATTACAACAACAAGATGAGGGTGGTAATAATTACAATGAGGTTCTACAAATTGAAGTTGATATTGAAAAGTGGATTGAGTTAGAAACAAGATATTGGAAGCAGAAGCCTGGCGAACATTTCTTCAAAACCTATGACAAGAATACTAAGTATTTTCATATAAAAGCTTACAGGAGGAAAGCAAGAAACATAATTGATTCCCTCCGGATGGCACTTGGTGCCAAAGTAGAGAAAGTCTTGAAAATCTTCTAAGGAATCACTTTATAAGAATCAATTCTACTTTTGGGCCTGCTGGCAGCACTGAATTCTTAAGTCATATTCCTATAATTATCACAGCTGAGGAGAATGAACAACTTACTAGAATTCCAGATGAAGAAGAAATCCTTGATATCATCAGGTCTATGGAATCTTGGAGCTCACCAAGTCTAGATTGTTTCCTACTGGGTTTTTGTCAAACCCAGTGGCAAACAATCAAAACAGATGTGTGCAAAATGGTTCAAAGTTTCTTCTAAACAGGTTATTTACTTAAAAAATTAAACAAGACAAGATTTAGTCTTTTCCCTAAAACAAAAAGTCCCCACAAACCAGAAGATTATAGGCTTGTAGCTCTCTGCAACACTTCACATAAGCTGATTTCCAAAACCTTACAGAGAAGAATGAAGTCTCACATGGAAAAGTTAATATTTTCTATGCAAGCTGCATATGTACCTGGTAGACTTATATCTGAAAACATTACTATGGTTCAGGAAATTGTGCACACTATGAAGAAAACTAAAGCTAAAGAAGCAGTTCTTGCCTTGAAAATGGATATGTCCAAGGAATTTGATAGATTGGAATGGTCCTTTTTGCAGGATGTCATGAAGAAATTTGGGTTTTCTGATAGATGGTGTCAGCTCATATACCAATGAATCAGTACTACTCAAGTGGAGGTAATGCTAAATGGATTTCCCTGTCAACCCTTTAAACCAAGTAGAGGGATTAAACAGAGTGATACATTATACTCTTATCTATATATTCTTGTCGTGGAGTCTTTCTCTAAATAATTGGCTTTATTTGAAGATACTAATCAGTTAATAGGTGTTAATATTGCTAAAAATGCCCCCAGAATTAATCATCTGTGACACGTTTTCGTGTCTTATTTGATCTCAATTTGTATATTGTTAGAACTCATTTGTGTACTTATATTGTGATTTTATTGTGTTTATAGGAATTTTTGGAGAAATAAACATTTGAGAAAACTGGCTCAAAAGGACATAAAGGCACCCCCAAGAATTGATAAAGGCACCCATTGAATGGATAAAGGCACCCTACTTCCAAATTTGAAATACAAAAAAGGCGGGAATTTCTTTTTCTCCATCTGTGAAGATTGTGATCGAGATTTGGAAGAGGATTTTGGTAGTTAAGGGAAGAATATTCTCTAGCCTTATTAAAAGGAAGCATTACATGCTTGGAAATAAAAGAAAATCGTGTAAAACTCATTCTCGGAAAGAAATCAGGAGGAAAAATAATTTCATGTGAAACATGGAATTAGTTTCCTATTTCACTGAAAATCGTTTTTTGCTAATTGATATGTTGTTAGAAGAAATAAAAGGAGACAATACGAAGAAATATTACTCACGAGTTTAAACACAGAAACAATATCATGAAAAATAATCACCGAGAAGAAATTCTCATCAAAGAAAATATCTTCAAGGATGTGAGAAGTAATAATGAGATTTGGGAGGATATGGATGTTGCGATATAAATAGAGGAGCCTGGAAAGCATAAGGGGGGTGGGGAGGGAGGGGGGGGGGGGGGGGCCGGGAGAGGCCAGAGATCAAAATCAAGAATTCCAGAAAAATCTGCTCGTGATCATGATGAAGAATATGAAGATTTCGTTGCAAAAAGGTTGAAGATTCCGTGGCGAAAAGTTTGAAGATTCTGTTGCTAAAGCTTTTAACAGTGAGTCTGTAATTTTTATAAACGTTGCAAACTCACTGTTTTCATCATTTTCACTCTTTTTCATTATTTTCAAACACTTTGAGTTATGTACCAAACTTTTGAGGGTGTTTTGAGCAAGATGAGCTAAACCCCATATGCTGATGTGACAGAGGAAGCCATTGTTTCAATAAAAGTGGTATATTTCTATTTTAATTATTTTTTGCAATTTCTTTTATGATTATTTGCCTTGGTTGAAAATTGATTTAATGATTTTTGTTAAGCAATTGTGATTTCGTTAGATGGTACATGCTTTGGCCTAGGTTTTAGATGTTCCATGCTTTTGTTATACAATTGTTATTTTGAGAATCTACTTTTGCAACATATTAGAATCAATTTAAAGTAAAGAATTGCTTAATTATAATTATTGAATTTAATCACTTTAATTGGTTAATGATGAAAAGCATAACCTCGATATTTGTAAATATTATTTTCATCTTTTGTATATATTTTTTAATTTAAAATTGATTTAATAAATCTAAATTCAGTCTTCATAAGTTCGAACGAACGATACTTTTCTTACCACTATTTACAAAACTATCAATCTGCTCTTTGCAGATGATTGTTTATTGTTTTGCAAGACTAATAAAGCTCAAACAATGAAACTCTTGGAGGTGATTGCATAATTCAGTGAATGCTCAAGGAAGATGATCAACTTCAGCAAGTCCTTAGTGTATTTCAGCAAGAAAATGAACCCAGCTGTGTGTAATGAACTAGCCGGAATCCTTAAAGTAAGTCAGATGAATCTGAAGGAGAAATACGTAGGACTTCATTTTTTCATTGGCAGAAATAAGAGAATTCCTTTTTATACTACAGTGGACAAGATGAAGACAAAACTTGATATATTTAGAAGGCTATAAATTTATCTAAAGCAGGAAGGACTGTAATGGTGAAGAATGTTCTCAATTCCATCCTAGTTCACCACATGACATCTTTCAAACTGCCATATGCTACTATCTATAGTATAAACTCTGCTCAGTCAAGCTTCTCGAAGAGAAAGAAGAATAACAAAGGTTTGCATCTCATTTCCTTAAATAACCTTTGTAGACACAATCATGATGGAGGATTAGGATTCAGGGATATGAATTTGTTCAATAGAACTCTCCTTGCAAAATCTGCATGGAGACTTTGCACTAGAAATGATGATGTTTGTGTCAAAGCTTTAAGAGTCAAATACTTCAGTAATGGTGATGTTTTTAATAAAGAAGAAAAACAAGACTCTTCTTGGAGCTAGAAAAGCATGAGTTAAAGTTTGTAGAAGCTAATAGCTGCCGGCATTTGGGAAATGGAGAAAGAATTCAGACCTGGTATGATAGGTGGATTCAGAGTAACAACAACCTCCTACTTCTATTATGAATCATATTATCTCTCATTAGTTCTCACATGTAAAGGATCTTTTCAATTCTTCTGGCACTGGTTGGGATCTTCATCTCTTGCATCAAATTTTCTCACCTGAAATAACTAATCACATCAGCAAAATATCTAGTCATCCTAATTACAGTGATAAATTAGTCTGGAATCTGGAGAATATTGGAATTCTTTCAGTTAAGTCAGCCTATAAAAAAATGTATGAGGAAAAGTACAGGTATGCTCCTACTGATCCTGCCTTAAGGAGAATTTAGATCAAACTTTGGAGATTACCTTCTTTTCCTAGAGTACCTCATTTCTTATGAAAGTGTCTTACTGATACTCTAGCTACTAGAGTCAGAATTTCTCAAGATATCAGAGATTTAAAAGTAAACTGTTTTATGGGTTGTAATATAACCGAAAATGCTACTCATTCCATCATGCACTGTGACTTTGCAAGGGCTGCTTGGTTAGCCTTAATCGGGATCAATTCTGTTACTCCTAGTAACCTTAATAACTGTATTTATGGAGTGGTTCAATAAAGGTAGAAATGGGCACATAACAGATGAGGAGATTGCTAAAAGAGCCACCATTACATGGAGTTTATGGACAGAGAGATGTGAGGTGGTGTTTCAGCAAAAAACTATCAACATTCGTAGCTCCGTTGCTAGAACCAAAGCTATTTTAAACTCTCAAGATCAAGCTGCTGATTATACTCTCTATTACTCCTTCTAATAGGATTAGTAGGATAACTAGACAAATGCAAATTGGATCCCTCCTGTTGCAGATTTTCTTACTATAAACTATGATGGCTCTTATCATGAATTATCTAAGTCTGGTGGCATAAGACTAATAGTCCGTAATTTTACAGGTGAACCAAAAGCAGCGAAGTGCTCATATATCAAGGATCCGGTAAATACGAAACATGCTGAGTGTCTAACTTTGAGAGCAGCAATGCAGTGGCCAAAAACCTTAATCTGGTCAACCTAAATTTTGAGTTAGACTCTCAACTGATTGTTGCTGCAGTCAAAAAAGGAAGGATCAACAGGACTTGGAAAATCCAACATTACATTACTGATATTATTTTTGTTTTCAAACGTTATACTTCTTGGAAATGCTGTTATGTTCCAAATAAGAAGAATAAAGTAGCGGATGTTCTATCCAAAATAGCTAGAGTAGAAAAACTTAAAAGAATATGGAATTATTCTATGCCAAATTGTATTAGTAATGGATGAATTAAACAATGTAACTAATTCTTCCATTTAATCTATTACTTTCTTCTTCTTTTTTTCAGAAAAAAATATTCATTGCCAAATATATATCTAAAATAATGAAAATCTAAAATGTCGAAGGTGATAAATGTTATATTAAAAACGAAAAAAGATACTCCCTCCGTTTCAGGAAAAGAGTTACTTTTCCTATTTGCACAATTGTTAAGGCAAGATGAGAGAGAATAATTTTTGTAATTTACTTCCAGATTTACCCTAACAAAAAGTTTAATACTACATATATCTTTATAATGAGAATAATAACATTTCTTAAAATAATAAAGGTAGTGTTGAAAGTTTGTTATATTGAAAATGAAAGTAACTCTTTTGTTGGAACAAAAATTTAAAGAGAAAGTAACTCTTTTCCTGAAACGGAGGGAGTATTAGTTTACAAAAAAAAAAAAGGAAGAATTTAAAAAATAACTTTCCAAAAATTTTGAATTTAATATTTCTTGCTTTCGTTTCATCTAAAGAAAAATTGAAAAACCATTTATTTATAGATACTCGCCCATATGATTGTGGGTCATGCTTAATAGATTAATAGAGTTATGATAATATTATGAGTGTTGAATAAGTAGAGTGTCTTTTTTGAAATGGTGAGTGTACTAAATATTTTTAAAGAATCATTCGTCGACACTAATACTAGTACTAGTATAATTGGAGCTGCACAGGAATCGACTGGAATCGAAGGATCGAACCGGAACCGACGGAAATAAATCGGAACCAGATTGAAACCGAGGAGTTTGGGACGGGTAAAAGTATAAAAACAGGGAACCGACTATATCCAGGTACCAGGTACATGTTCTACTTAAAAAATCGATCGGAAACCGAACCGAATGTACCGGTATTTTGGAGACGTTGATTAGATAATAGGGATGAATCTAGTCATCTGTTTCTAGGTTAGAATAAAGTCTCGATCGAGTTCAGATTCAAAACTTCATTCTCTTCTACTAAAGACTCTTCAGTTATTCTTCTCTTCCCTTTTCTGTTTTATCCACTGAACAATTCGATCTCCATTCTCCACCGAAAATCGATCTCCACAATTTCAGATTTTCAGTTCTAGCCCTAGTAATTTGATCTAAAGTAATTGTTTGTAGCCTAGGTGATTTTGGTGCTTTGTTGTTTTGTTAGAAACTTGTAAGGTTTTTTTTTCTTTCTTTTGGAAATTGGGAATTTTTCAGAGGAAGAAGAGAATGAAGATGTGAAAGAGAAATTAACGGAACTGATGGGGAGGAAGATTGAGTGTACTGCTTCAAAATTTCAATTCCTCCAACCAGTTTTCACTTAGGGCCCCACCGATTGAGGTAATAAACTGAAATTTCTAATTGAGTTAATTAGGGGAGATGTGGGTCTTCTTTAGATGATGGTAATTTAGAAGTAATGACAATTTCTTAAGTTTTCATGCTTTAGAAAGATGAATGTATTTGAACCTGCAGTGAAGGTTTGTCCTATATGAATTTGAAACTTTTGATTGTGATTTTATTTTCCTGGCTTAGAAAATAATGCTACTGTTATGTTGGTTAGATTAGGAGTTTTACTGTGTTTTTTTGAAGATGAGTTTTAAGAGAGGATTATTAGGCTATCTCAATGTGTTAGATAGGGATTTTGATTAAAAAATGATTGTTCACTTTTGATAGTTTGGCTTTAAAGATGATTATTCAGGTGAAAGTGCTATATTATTCTCACTGTGGATCAGCATGAATGATAGTCTTTTGAAATCATGACATATAATGAGGTTTAGTTATTGTTTTCAAACTAGTTACACATATGAACTGGTATACAAATTATACTCTTTAAAAATTCAGAGTCAATTTTAAGATGAACTGCAAACAAGATTAGCAGGTAAGGCTCAAACAACCACTTTAGACTCTGATTTATGAGGTTAACTCTTAAATGATATCTTTAAAGTTCCAAAATAATAATCTCAGAATGAGAGTAATCTGTATTAAGCTCTTGTAATTTTTATTCACAAACAAGAGGCATATGATAAAATAAAGATTAAGATGGAGGTGCACTTAGCTTTTGTTTTCTTTTGTGCTGATTGTCAGCTAAAGCCTAGCTTGTAATTATGCATTCTTTGCAATCCTTTAGGTTATGGTCATCCATTCATATACATATGATATAGTCAGATCTCTGCTTGAGAGTAAACAACTAGGCAGAGTTGTGAATTCAGATAAACTTAATCAAGTATAGGTATTCACTTATTTTTTTGTGCTTCTTGCAGGTCTGCAGTTGTTCAAAGCTATTCAGAATTCCTTGTTTTTGATTACATTGTTGTGCATTCAGATAAACTTAAGCAAGTATATGTATTCACTTATCTCAGGTTCATTTTGATGTAATTTGGATATGATTGGTTTGTTATATTGTTTAGTTTTTTTGGTGTTTTTACCTGTATCCCCCATTCCCATTTGGAATTCAGACCCATCATGAAGTAGCTGCACCACTCCATCTTGCTTATCAGACATTGGTTTCTTATACCCCATTCCCATTTGATCTGTGAACTTTGTATGGGCTTTGAATGAATAAATTCAGATTTTCCTGTTGGGTTGTTACTGAAAGGTTCAAATTCTGTGTTTCTTTGTTTAGTGGTTCTTCTGAATTGGGGTTTCTGTCGCTGGATTCTTTTATTGTGGTCTTGTTATCATGAACTGATATTTGGTTTTCGTTTATTACTATCCCTTTTTGACTCTTCATCAGCTTCTAGTTTGACCCTGCCATATTTTCTTTCCTGGTGTTTTCCACTGTTCTTTAGTTTAATAAAAAACAGGAAAAAAAACACAGAAGGTAAGGACCGGAACCGAACCGAACAGACGGGTACCTAGGGGTGCACAAAACTACTCTTTCTTCTTCCTGTAATGATGATGGTCAACCTTCGTGTCGATGAGACAATAAAAACTTCCGATTATTTCTACATGGATCACCGGATAAGAAAATTCGGTTTTCCTTCTAATATGTTAGAAGAATTAAGCCATGTGTGTTCGATCAAGGATGCTATGGTACTTTGATTAGTGAAGCAGGGGCGGAGCAAAGTTTGTAGGAAGGAAGTGCAAAAAAAGATTTTTAACAATACTAGGAGGTGCCAAATGGATTTGAAGGCTGTTTTATACAAAAATATAAAAAAGGAAAATAAATTATAATTGGATTTGGGAGCTAGGTAAACTGGGTGTATAAATACAAATCTATGTTCTAAACTAGCTCTATCATGGAGGGAAGAGCAAATAAATTATCTTTTTTAATTGGTAAGTATATAAAAATCTTTGTGAAAAATCATTTGTTGATAGTGCTGCTATTGCTTTGAATTAGTATTATCAGTACTATTTTTTCTTCTTATGACAAATGTAATTTTCGGCACAAGTTACATTTGTATTGTCTCCTTCTGCAGAAAGGTTGATATTATCAGTAGTCCTGACATTAACAACCACTCCAACACATGATTTTTTAAAAAATAAATCCTATTTCCGATAGGAGCAGATGACAATTGAATCCAATTTTCCCATTATTTTCGTACCCGTAATTCTGCGAAAAGAAGGCCATGACACTATACGAAATTAGGAATTTTATAACGTGATATTAATATTATATTATATTTTTATGATATTGAAAAAACGTTAGAAAAGTGGCATTATATTCAGTGTTATAATAACTTCTTAACAATATAAAAATAATATAATAAAAATTAATTAATTAATGACACGTGTTTTGGCTTCTGAAACAAGGAAAACATGGTCCTGGAAGGATTCTAAACCTTAGAAAGAGAGGAAATTTGAGGGCCAATCATTGAAGGCTGTAAAAGAAGACATATACGGCTTAAAAAAATCATCTCAAAATCTTTGGAAGTAATCTCATATCTTCTACCTCTCATATCAATCTACATCAAAAAACCCAGGGTTTTCCCCCTAGGGGAAACCATTCTTCTTCTTTGTATATTTTCCATGGGTTTTAGTAAATCCATGAGTAGATAATTGTGCTATTGGTTGGGATGTATTTGGCATTCCTAGACATGTAAATCAATCTGGATGATTTGTTTGAATGATAATGATCTCTTTTATTGCTTATGTTCTACTGTTTATATCGTCATGCATGATTGAAGACTTGCTATTTTAAGTTGCAAATTGAATGATTATGTGTTTATATCTAAAGCTAGACTAGGGTTTGAGATTCAGAATTGTCGAAGAACTCTAATCACATGTAGGATAACATAGTTGTTAACGACGGGATGTTGCCATGCGATTATGTGTAGAAGCTTAGCCTAGGTTAAATCCGTTTGGATCTTGCACCGGATTGCTTAGAATAACCCCAAGTCATGAAGACAATTGCTTTCATTGAATTAACCTTGAGTGGCTCTTGTGCCAAGTTATTCATTGAGAAGGATTCAAAGAGCGGATCTTGCGCCTTTGATTATACAAGGAGCTTTGCTGGAGTAAGCCTGCGATAGGATGCTTTAGGGTTATTGGTATGAGAAGGATTGAATGTTATCTCCAATCGATTGAAGAACTTGTTTGATGATGGAAGATGAAACCTCTAACCAGTATTTTCTTCCCTTGGATAATATTCATTTAAATTGTTTTTATTTTCTTTCATTAGTTTACCTTAGTTAAATTCATTGCAATACCCCCCTTGGTTACATAAGAACTCAAAAACAAATAACAATTCACAGCTCCTCGTGGGAACGATCCTTATTACCGCTATATTACCTGTTAGTATTAGTGGGAAACATCTTGATTAATTTGTACGCAAACGACACGCACCACAACGCTATACAAAATAAGGGTAAACTTAATTCAATAAAATTGATCTGATTACAAGTTCATTCCCTCACTTGTACAAATTCACAAGGCCAATACTGTCTCGCTTTTTTATCCAGCTTCAGGTGTTTGCATCAATGAATCCTCAAAATACAAATAAAATGGTAGTATGTGTCAACCAAATTTTCACTAAGGGAAGGAGACCATAATAATGATAAGTAATGCAATAAAATCTAATATGTTAAGAGTGTACTTACCAACTGGAATTAAGGAGGTTACTTACCAAGTCCTGTCCTAGAGCTTAGGAATAAAATTATTTTAATTTTTTTTTATTAATGAATAAGTATGAATTTATTCCTGATCTTGAATAGACTTGAAGGAACAACAACATAATCACGTCTTGGTCTTCTGCACTTCAGATGGTACTACGACACTACCACATCTCCAGCTTCAAGTCTTCCCAACAATGATTCCTCAGAAAACAAAAAGAGAATGGTAGCAAGTGAGTATATCAATCAGAAGAAAATAATGATAACAAGGGAAACTATTTATAAGAGTTTAGTCACCATTGGAATTAGATAGGAGAAAACATTAGTCATCAGGTTAAATGCATCGATCTCCTTCATTTACATCAAAACCTAACAACTAATACGTCTCTACTCTGAAAATTCTATGGTGGTAAGTTGTACCTTTTGGCTGGAATCATGTAAAACACATATTGAAGAGATCATAATAGGTAAGTAAACAAACTTGAGATTACAATCACTTGGAAACTTTCTCCGCAGTAGGTATTCTCCAGCTTCAGGACTATACAAAACAAAAAGAGAGTGGTAGTCAGTAGGTGTATCAATCGAAGGGTATACTAATGATAACAAGGGAAACTAATTATTGTACGAGGTTACCCACCAATGGAATTAGAGATGAAAATGTATTAGTTGATAGGTTTGCTGCATCGACCTCCTTCATTTACAGCAAACCTAACGACTAATACATTTCCACTCCGAAAACTCTATGGTGGTAAGTTATACCTTTTGACTGGAACAATCTAAAACACATATTTGAAGAGATCAAAATATGTAAGTAAACAAACCTTGGGTTAAAAAAGGAAGCCTGCAGCTTTGCATCGACAATAGCTCATACAATTGAAATGCTTGCACATGTGTAGGTACTCCAAAACTACCACATCTCTTATCTTGGTATACATAGATCCTGCAAGGCTACTTGTATGGTTTGCTGCGTCGATCTCCATAAGGTGATATTGATTTGTGCCGAAAGATTAAACTCACTTGCATAGAGTTTACAAATATGTTTTCTCTCCGAAAACTCTAGCAGATGACTTGAATCTTTTGGCATAATAGTTAATGAATACAGTAATGGTGGAAAGACACCAACAACTCTTTTGTTGTTGTATATTAATCCTGCAAGTTCTAATATTTTTCCCAGCACCTGTAAGGCCATACCATGGTAGCATATCATGTGATTAAATGTTTGGAAGAAATCATCAACAGTAAAATGTATGGAAATATAGGTAACGAAACAAACCTGAGATTAACCTACTTTTTCTGCAGTAAGAATTCCCCTGTTTCAGGACTTTGCATCAATGAATCCTCACAAAACAAAAAGAGAAAGGTAGTAAGCAATTGTATCAACCAAGAGTAACTAATGATAAAAAGGGAAACTAATTATTATACAAGCTTACCCACCAATGGAATTAGAAAGGAGAATGTATTAGTTGTAAGGTTTGCTGCATCGATCTCCTTCATTTACAGCAAATCTAACGACTAATACATCTGCACTCCGAAAACTCTATGGTGGTATAAGTTGTATATTTTGTTAGGAATCATGTAAAAGAAATACTTGAAGAGATCATAATAGGTAAGAAAACAAACTTGAGATTTAAAAGGAAACCTGCAACAGCCTCGTGCTCTTGGGAAAGATACAACTCATATCGATATAGCTATATACCTAATCCTGGAAGGCTCTCTAAGGGATGGAATTAATTCATTTTGACATAGTTGATTTAGACTACTAATGAATTTATTACAACTCTTAAAATATTTGCAGGACCAATACTGTCCATATGGGAAACCAAACAACCAACCACATATAAGAAATGTAGTACAGAACAAACTATTGAAAGAAAATGTTTCGTAAGAAAAATCAATAAAATGTAAATGTAAAACAATAGTCTATTGAAAGAGATTACAACCAAACAAACCATAAATATAGAGCAGTAATCTAATTAAAGAGATTACAACTAAATAAACCTACGTCAATAGGATTAGAAAAACCCTAATTCTGTCTGACATGCAGATAGTTGAAAACCCTTATTTGGGTTATGATCTATTGAAAGAGATTTAAAAAAAAATGTAAAACAATAAACAAAAGCATATAAAGAATCTAGATTAGAACAAATATTGAAAGATAATACAAACCACTAAAAACAATAAACCTTAAATGTATAGCAGTAATCTATTGAAAAAGATTACAACCAAACGAACCAAAAATGTAAAGCAATAATCTATTGAAAGAGATTACAACTAAACAAACCTACAACAGTAGCAGCAAACAAACACAAAAGACCATAAAAGTATAGATTTATCTTGGTTACAGATAGTTGAAAACCCATATTTGGCCTTTAATCTGTTGAAAGAGATTACAATAACCAAAATAAAAATGAATGTAAAGCAGTAGACAACAACAAAAAAAACCCATTAGTGAACTAAACAAAAAACCCAGATTATTGTTGAAATCTATTGACATTACTACCATGAAATCCCTAATTTTAAAGCAACAAAACAAATCTAGAATATACCAGTGATCTTCATACAGATCTAAACTTTTGTTTAAACACTGAAAAAAAAAAAAATTTAGATCTATTCGTAACTAAAAGCTACAAATTAAAAACTTTTGAGAATGATAAAATACATGGGTAAATGTGAGTGAAGAGGTATTAGAAAAGTAAGAAGCTATGAGTGTAGATGGTGTGGGAAGATGGGGATAATGAAGGAAAAAAGGTCTGAGTTCTTCATCTCACTATCTTAATACAAAGGGAGGAGAGTTGAAATTATTGACTCAAATTTGAGAGGAGGGAAATGAAATTTGAGAAGGAAATCAGAAAGGGTTTCAAATATGTACGGAAGTCGATATCAAAAAGAGTTATTATAGTGAGAAATTTAGAGGAGAACGAAATTTGAGAACCAAAACTTTCGTACAAGAGAGAAAAGTACAATAATTGAGAAGAGATTTGCTTTTACTCTCAAAATATCTAGGTTAAACTCGTCCGGATCGAGGTCAAATGTTTTAGTCAAGTTGGTCAAATTGTAGTCAAAACACATAATTGGGTGGAATTTGAGTCATGGGATCAAAACGACACGAGGCATACTCCAAGTTATTACTAGAGATCATAGACCTCTAGTGTGCATTCCTATGAACTGGAGATGTAACATGTCAGATTCTATGGTTATTCGGTGGATTTAGGGATCAAGTATAGAAATATGTACTAGGTGATTCTATTGATCATAGACCTTTGGTATACATTTCGATGAACTGGAGATATAACATGTCAGATTTTATGGTTCTTCGGTGGATTTAGGGATCTGGTATAGAGATACTAGTTATGTACCAGGTTATTACTAGAGATCATAGATCTTCGGTGTACATTTCGATGAATTGGAGATGTAACATGTCAGATTCTATGGTTCTTCAGTGGATATAGGGATATGGTATAGAGATACTATTTATGTATCAGGTTATTACTAGAGATCATAGAAGTTTGGTGTTCATTCCTATGAACTGGATATGTAGCATGTCATTTTTTTTGTTTCTTCGGTGGATCTAGGGATATGGTACAAAGATACTAGTTATATACCATGTTATTACTAGAGATCATATACCATTAGTGTACATTCCTATGAACTAGAGATGTGGCATGCCGGATTCTATGATTCTTCAGAGTAATTAGATATCTAGTATAGAGATACTAGTTATGTACCAGGTTATTATTAGAGATCATAGACCTTTGGTGTACCTTACGATGAACTGGAAATGTAACATGTCGTATTCAATGGTTATTCGGTGGATTTATGGAATGGTATAAAGATACTAATTATGTACTAGGTTATTACTATAGATCATAGACCTTTAGCGTACATTCCGATGAACTGGAGATGTAGCATGTCAAATTTATGGTTCTTCGGTGGATTTAGGGATTTGGTATAGAGATATTAGTTATGTACCAGGTTATTAGAGGTCATAGACGACCCGTCCAACGGATAATATACTTTGAATATGTTAATGATCGTAGATTAGAATACCATATAATAGATCTTTTGATACAAAAACTGATGTCGACGTTGTACGGAATAAAAAAAGTAATGTTTTTGGAGCAGTTTTGACCGACAAAATCATTCTTAACTAGCTTTTGATCTTCCAAAATAGGAACACATAGGACTTCATCATGGATAACTTTGAAAACTTGCAGATCAGGTATTAACGGTGATTCTATCATTGGTGAAGAAAGTGTTGGTGTCGACGCTTTAGGAGTAACCATATGGGTGCCGAGTTGTGACCAATCCAATTTATCCAAAATAACCTTCACTTTTAAGAGTTTATCCAAACTAACCTTCGCTTCTGCGATTCGTAAACGACTTTCATTTGTAATTCTGCAATTTCGTAAAATACATGGTCAAAACTAAACATAACAAAGATAAGTAAATGATCAAGCTATTTTTTTTCAGTTTCTTGTTGTTGTTTTTTTTTTTTTTTTATGGATTTTTACCAAAGAATCTTGTAAAAAAGGTAGAGCAGGAATTTGAACCAAGAATTAAAAAATATGAAGAGAAAGATAATTAAGGAAGGAATTTGACCAAGATTCAAGGATAAAAGTAGAAAATATTGTTTTTTTTATTTTCTTGGGTATTTTATAAACTGAAAATAAATTGATAGATTAGACGAAAAGATACGGAGATCTTAATAGGTAAAAGAGATGAAAAGATAAAGAAAGATTTAGATTGAAAAGAATAAGAGGATCGAAGACAAGCTTTTGATGCCACTTGAAGGAGAACAGAAGCGTGGAATATAGAAAATAGGGTAGAAAAGATTGATAACTTGAGATTAACTCATGTTTTCAGTGAATAATTTTAATTGTGATCTAAAAATACAATAGGCTTGTCTCCTCTTATAGGGAAGACTAATCTAGTTCTAAGAAAAATCTAGAAACCCTAACTTGTAATTTAAGTAATTCTAAAAATAAATAATTTCTCAAAATAAACCACTTCTAAAAATAACAAATACCTAAAATAATAATAAAAATATAATTCCTCAATTTAATAGATGTCCTACATCATTATCACTAGATTTCATAGACCTTTGGTGTACATTCTCATGAACTAGAGATGTATAAATAAGACTCTATGGTTCTCCGATGCAGCAAATATTCTGGGCACTTTAAAATTACCAAAATACCCTTACGAAAGTACCTAAACAATTTTTTTAAGGACTTTGAAAATTTCCAGAAAATACCCTTACCGAAGTAGTCAAGCAAATTTTTTGGAGACTATGAAAGTTACCAAAATACCCTTACCGGAGTACAAGCAGATATTTTGGGCACTGTGAAAATTACCAAAAAACCTTTACCGGAGTGGTCAAACAAATATTTGGGGCGACTATGAAAATGACCAGAATACCTCTATCGAAGTGGTGCAACAAGTATTTGGGGCGGCTGTGAAAATGACCAGAATAACCTTACCGGAGTGGTGCACCAAGTATTTGGGGCAACTGTGAAAATGACCAGAATACCCTTATCAGAGTGGTGCAACAAATATTTTGGGCGACTGTGAAAATAACCAGAATACCCTTACCAGAATGGTGTCATTGCTTTGAAAACCCATTTAACTACCAAATTGTCTGAATTCAGACCAAATTGACGGTTATTATTGCCAGGTAATAGTTTAATATAGTATGATTGGATGCTTCTCTTGGGAATAGGCGTGACCCTTGCAAGAATTTAAAATTTCTTAATCACATAAGCATGTTTTAATCTAGCACGTGTAGTAGAATAAATCTCCACTGAAACCTGATTTTTGTTTAACTGCAAAGGTGGGGTCCAAAAATATTAACTCACTTACCAATTACCATCCCATCATGGGCTATATTTGCTTCTGACATAGTAGAAAATACATAACCTCTTAGTATCTCACTTAGGTTATGAGTAATTAGAGATTTTTTTATATCCAATATCTCAGGCGAAGCCAAATGTAGAGGTTTTATAGCACACGTGTCTTTTACACAAGTGAAATTCCCAATAGAACAGTCGCCAGTTGTCAAAACCTTTTTTAACTTCCCATCAGAATGTTTAGACATATAATTTTATTTGTATGAAACGACGACGTGGCGTAAAGAGGGATTTAATTTCTTATGAAAAGTTGTGTTTGTTTGGGGAAATACCCCATTTAAGCCCATGTGAGATAAATGAATCCCCATTTACCCCAAACAAAATCAGGCAGAAGGAAACCAATAGTTCTTCTTATTCTTCTGCAAATACAGACTCAAAATTCCTTCAGAATCCTCCCAGAAAATCACAAAGTAAAGATGGAGAATATGAATGATGGTGAAATTCAAAGTTCTGGTAATAATACTGGAGCAGATGGTCGACGGGTTTTTCCAAATAACATATAATTTGGTAGTGGTAGTAGTGGTGGTGGAAATGGAAGTGGTAATGGTGATGGTACTCATGGTGTTGGTGCCAATATTACTAGTAATTGAGCAAATGTAGGTTGTAGGACTATTCAGGGGAATGGTGGTGTTCTTCGTGGAATAATTTCTGAGGAACTAATTCCTCCAAATCGCAATTGGAGATGGGTTGATGGTTGGAAGATATATGCTAATCACCCTACATATGGACTTTTTGTGATAAATGAAGGTGCATGTGTTGTTGGGGATCAATTTTTTTATCACTAGTGGGAACAGACTTGGATTTGATGTTATTGTTTTTCCTCCAGCATCTAGAGAATAGATTCGTAGGATTGTGCAGATGCCTCTTCCCACTCAAGAGCCACTAAAGTTTAACCCAATGAAAGCAATGGTCTTTGTGAGTTGAGGTTATTCTAAGCAACCCGGCGCAAGAGCCACTCGGATTAAACCTAGGTCACGCTTCTACACATAATCGCATGGTAGCATCCCGTCGTTAACAATTATGTTATACTACTTGTAACAAGGGTCCTTCAACAATTCCGGATCGAAAACCCTAGTTTAGTTATAGATATCAATGCATGCTCATCTAATTTGCAACTTAAACAAACAAGCAATTCATCATACATGGCGTTATAAACGGTAGAACATGAACAATACTAAAAATATCATGAACATATGAAAATAAGTCATTCAATTAATAAACATGTTTTCCAATTTAGGACTACATGCCTAACCAACAAGAAAGATTTAGTTTATCATGGATTTCTCAAAATCCATGGAAAATAATTAAGAAAACAAATAAATCAAACCCGAGAAGCCGTGACGATTAATCGCCACTCCGAAGTGCTTTCGTCTAAGCGTCTGTCCGTGAGCTTCTCCAGTGTCCAGGCCCTTTCCCTGTATGTGTCTCTGTATGTATCCGGGGCTCTGTCTATGAGAAGGTATGTCTGTATTCTATGTGAGGGGATGCTTTCTTAAAGTGTCTGTCTAAGGCTATATATAGCCAACAAGACAAATCCTTCTCCGTGTGAAAATCACCAACCCAAACACACTTTCCTAATCTTATTCAGACTTCAAAAACAACACACATCTCAGCCGTTCATAAACCAAGAGTTTGATTCCGGCCACAATTCATTGTCCAACTTCTACCCTGATTTTCCGGCCAAGAAGTTGATTCCCAAACCAACTTGAGTTCCCTGACTTCTCTCTCAAGTCTTGCCAAAATCGACTCCACCGAACTCTTCTTTCCTAGTTATTCTCTGCCAGAATCACGAGAGCTACTCAGACTCGAACTTCCCTCAATAATCAACCACACCTACCAGTAATTCAATCTCAACACTTCACAGAGACAACTCCATTCACTACCATCATCAGGTCCATCAACCAATAGCCACAGCAGCATCACCATCACCGAGTTCTTCTCATGCTCTTCAACTGCCAGGCTCACCGCCAACAGCACTCAACTCTCAACAGCGACTATTCTTCAATCTTCACTAGTTAGCCACAGCAGCATCTCCAGCTCTGTGTTCTCGAGCAATCATCACAGTGACAACCCATATTAGCATACCATCCATCACAGGCTTGGACACGTCAATATCTTCTCTGCTACAGACTCATTATCATCATCGTTGTCGCTGACTCGATTCACAACATCTCGTCTTCTATTTCTCTCGGGTTCAAACTCGAGTTTCATTACCAACAGTTCCATTCCTAGAACTACATTTCAGCCACAACCCATGTATTATAACACCTTCACTAACCCACTGATTCATTCGAGATCGAGAAATAATCCAAACCAAAATAACCACATCGATCATGATCATGATCAATCACGGCTGCAATTCAATCTTCTTCCCTGTTTTGATTAACTATCCACTAGCTTCTCTTTCCTCCATTACATCTGAGCCAGTCCAACTCGAAACACTCATTTTATCCCTTTAATATCAAAGTGACAACATCAGAGAGTAACCGGAAAACTCAAGCCTAATTCTGTTTGACGTGTAGAAGATGAAGGGAGTGGCCCCGATCAAAACAGCTTGGTGCTGTTAGTTAGATTCAAATTTTGGAAGCCCTTAGTAATATGGCCGGTGCCATTATAAGTATTTGAACCTCAGCTTCCCTTAACCTAAGACAGATTGCCAATAGCAATCGCTATAGAAATGACCATTTTGCCCTTAATTCTCGTTTCACTCATAACTTTCTCATACGAAGTCAGAATGACCTCGTTCTTTCGCCGTTGGATTCATATTTTAATTCCCTACAATATATATGGAAGGAACACTGGAATATATTGAGTTCCCATGGGTCTTTGGCAATTCTTCTCTTGTAAAGCTCTATTTCACTTGTTTCAGAGATGTAACCTAATAAAACACATAAACTACAAAAGTAATACTAACACATGGTAATTCACACAAAATATAGAAAATAGGTATAAGGAAATGATACTTAAAATGTATAAATTATGCACTTATCACCCTGCAGTTATCAGGGTTTGCATATCGATCTACGTTTGAAATTGCATCTTTCGTTATCTATTCATTCCAATTCCCAGTAAACACTACCAAGTAGAAAGGAATATAAACACCTAGTTTTAATCTACAATCTGGTGAAGGGAACAAATTGAAAAGGAATAACACTTCAATACACAATAAGAGTTCAAAAAGAATAACAAGTTTTAGATCTTCTGTCAAATACATGATTAACAAATTGCGTTGCTTCCCTCGTATTTGACTTGCACATCATTGAAACAAACACTACTTGGTGGAGGCTTATGCACACGTTATTTTATTTTACGATCTGAAAGTGAATACAAATCAGGATTGCATAGTATTCAACCTATATAATCAACTGACACATAAAACTAGTTGGTGGAGGCATATAACCTGCTATTTAGATATTCATAATCACCAAAACATTCTCACAACATGATACAATTCACAACAACATCAGATACAAATAAACCTAACATCTACAACCACATATTTATCTGAAAGATAGAGATGTTTATAATCACCATCAAAAATTGCATCATTCACAATCAATAGTTTATAACCTCCAATTTGTAAAATCATTAAGCCCCAAAATGTTGAAAAAATTTCTATTTGCAAAAAAAATGAATGAATGACATACCTTAGATGAAGATAACCCATATTTGCATTTCCAAAATTATAAGAGATCGATTAAACCTACATCTAAGCATAAATCGATGTTTCACAGAAGTACTAATAACTGATTATAGTTCTTGATTCAGTTTTCTGAAGCTCAAATCGATGGAATTACTGAGTATAGTTTTTGATGAAGTTTTTGTGAAACTCAAATCGATGGAATTAGAAATGGATGGAAATGAAATGAGAAATGGAATGCATTATTTCTTAGGCTTTCAGCTGTTCTCGACCAATTATCTTCTTTTTCTTCTAATTTTCACCTTGGTAGATTTTTATGGTTCATTGGTAGACCGGAATATTTGAGTCTGATTTTGTGCATACTCCCTAACAAGTTTGCACGTGACCTTTTAATCTCCACCATTGATTCAATTTTAGGAGTTATGTAACAATGGTCGAGATCCTAAATATGGAGGGTTATGGGCCCATTTGTTAACTAATCAGCCAATCAAAATACTTATGTCAAAATATCAAAATTACAATTAGATGAGGGAAAATATCTAAAGTTGATAAATTACACAGAATAGTAACATCGAAATACAAGTCCCTTTGTATCAAAAGAATATAAAACTCTTGATTGCTGAATTTTTGTCCAAAGATTTTCTTATATCGGACAAGAGAAATTTCATAGTATAATTGAGATGCATTTAGTGAGATGTATTTTCTTCACTGTTGACACTAGGATACATCAACTTGGTTTCCACCACAAATGATCTAAAATCCTCACATTGACTATGAAGTAATTCAAATCTTTCCCTGATGTGTTGCAATGATCTTCTATTTTGATTCCTATCTAACGCGATAGAAATTGTTAAGACATGGTTCCAAAAATTATTTGAGGGTTGAGATAAGTTAATCCTTAGGTCTTGATCATGTTGTGTGGTCGTCGACCATGTGCGAGCTATGGAAACATCTTTTCTAGTGGTGAAATTAGCATCCTTGTTTTGGAATTTAATTTTAGATTATGAATAAAAAGGTGTATTTGTTAATAAACAATTTGATAATTAGAAACAATTTGAGAAGTAAAGAGGTGTATTTTTTGAGAAGAAAGTGATCTATATATATATAGATGAAAGACCCAAAGGCTAGAAATATTGGACACTTAATCAAGTCGTTGGGTAGTAATTGTAATTTTGACTAATCATAGTTGCTGAACCTGACTATAACCCCTGGTTAACCATATGACTAATTTCAACAGGTGCTTCCACTGAAGACTATATTTGCATCAGATCTTCCATAAAATCTTGTGGAAATATTGTAGAGATATTTTTTTTATATATGTTATATTTTGGATATACATGATATGTGTGAGATATAATTGTGGAACGGATAATCTAGGAGTGATGATGTTTTTTACAAAAATTACGGATGAAATTGAACATGCATGGTCTTCCAGGGGAGTAGCAGTTAACCAAACGCCAAAAAGTTTCAGCTAAAATTGAAAAGGCGTGGTCTGGCATGGGACTTGACGTAACCATGCGTCATAAAAGGACATATCAATGGCACCAAAAAATCCAGAAAAAGGTAGTGTTTCCAAACAATCAAAAGGCAAGGCCCAATGACAGAGGAATAACTTGAGCGAAAGAAGGAGATGGAAAAATAATTTGAAAAGATATACTCATTTCTACATGATGAAACAAGTAGTGGAGAAAATGGATTTGGAGGAAATAGAGAGAGCAAAGAAGTATATAGAGAAAAAAGAAGCAATATTAAAGGCCAAGAAGATGAGAGAAGAGGAGAAAGAAGTAGAATTGCATAAAAAAGAGATAACAGAAGAGATGGATGAAATATGGAAGGAAACGCATGAAATAATGCACAAGAAGAAGGGGCGAAGAAGGGAGAGCAGAGCGAGAAAGCAAAAGATATTGATTACTGTAAAACCCCAATTCGGCAGGTAGGGTTCGTCGAATGGAATATAGGTAATGGTTTGTCCTTTCCTAACACCGAGGCCTTTTCAGCACAGTTGGCTCAAGAGTTGGAAAAAAGCTCTACAGTTAAGCATGCTCGGGCGGGAGTAATCCAAGAATGGGTGACCTTCCGGGAAGCTGCTGCTGTATGATCGCAGCGGTGCCCGTAAAAAACCCCACACTGCCGAATGACCGCAGTGGCTAAGTGGGGACATTATCGGTAGAAGGTCGGGTCATTACAAAGTGGTATCAGAGCCGACGACGGGTCACCTGCCAAGGGTGAGAGAGTACGCTGGACGGGGTGTTCCAGGTATTGGTCTCATAGGTGGTAGGGAACTTCAAAGATCTGGGCTTGAATATATTCCAGAGCCAAGGACGGCTCCAATTTAAGGTGGTGGTATTGTAATACCCCAATTCGGCAGATAGGGTTCGCCGAATGAAATATAGGTAATGGTCTGTCCTTTCCTAACACCGAGGCCTTTTCAGCACAGTTGGCTCAAGAGTTGGCAAAAATCTCTGCAGTTAAGCGTGCTCGGGCGGGAGTAATCCAGGGATGGGTGACCTCCCGGGAAGCTGTTGCTGGATGACCGTAGAGGTGCCCGTAGAAAACCCCACACTGCCGGATAACCGCAGTGGCTAAGTGGGGACAGTATCGGTGGAAGGTCGGGTCATTACAAAATGGTATCAGAGTCGACGACGGGTCACCTGCCAGTGGTGGGAGAGTACGCTGGACGGGATGTTCCAGGTATTGGTCTCATAGGTGGTAGGGAACTTCAGAGATATGGGCTTGAATACATTCCGGAGCCGTTCGGCAGGTAGGGTTCGCCGAATGGAATATAGGTAATGGTTTGTCCTTTCCTAACACCGAGGTCTTTTCAGCACAGTTGGCTCAAGAGTTGGCAAAAAAGATGTTGTTGGATGACCGCAACGTTGCCGGTAGCACTGCCGGATGACCACAGTGGCTAAGTGGGGACAGTATCGGTGGAAGGTCGCGTCATTATAAAAAGGTATCAGAGCCGACGATGGGTCACCTGCAAGGGGTGAGAGAGTACGCTGGACGGGGTGTTCCAGGTTGTCTCATATGTGGTAGGGAACCTCGGAGATCTGGGCTTGAATATATTCCGGAGCCGAGGACGGCTCCAATTTAAGGTGGTGGTATTGCAATACCCCAATTTGACAGGTAGGGTTCGCCGAATGGAATATAGGTAATGGTTTGTCCTTTCCTAACACCGAGGCCTTTTCAGCACAGTTGGCTCAAGAGTTGGCAAAAAGCTCTGTAGTTAAGCGTGCTCGGGCGGGAGTAATCCAGGGATGGGTGACCTCCCGGGAAGCTGCTGCTGGATTACCGCAGCGGTGCCCGTAGAAAACCTCACACTGCCGGATGACCGCAGTGGCTAAGTGGGGACAGTATCTGTGGTCGGGTCATTACAATACTTCTATGAGAGGTTGATTAAAGTTAAACCTAGGCTTAAATCGATGTTTCACAGAAGTACTAATACATGATTGTATGTAGTTCTTGATGAAGTTTTCTGCAGATAAATCACAAAGTGGGTCTGATGAATTTTCCGGTGAAATGGATGGCGGCAGGGATAAACCAGAGGAAAGATAGGTTGTAGTAATGTCTGAAGACTCCCAACTGATTTTCTGTCGACATATTAAATTGTTTTATCTACCTCTCAACTGATTCCTATTCTAATTTTCAGAAATTTTAAATGAAATACTAATTTCTGTGATTTTTTTTCTTCTGATTTTTGGTAATTAAAATGAAGAGTTATAATATGAAAAAATGTTGGAGAAAAGAAAGAGATTAGTTGGGATCCTGTGGTTTATCTTAAGCGTGAGTAGATTTGGGGCGCAGATAGTAATAATAGAGGGTAACAAAATGATTTGTCATTTTAAGTTGAGGATACGAAGGTAATTGACCACAAACCCTCCTGAAACTCAGTAACAGATACCAATTATAGCAACGATTTCTCACCATTAAAAATTTTGTAACGATGATACGACGTTACAAAATAGTTAATCGTTGATAAAAAGGTTGTTAGAATTTCCCTGATTTCTTGTAGTGTGAAAAAGATTTTCATTTTTTTTTACCCTCGTATTAATGTATCAACACTTGATGTAACAAACTTGGATAATACTTTTACTCACTCGAAAAAATGGTAGAGAATGTAGAGTAAGTAGGGTTTTGAGAAGAGGTAGGTATTTATTGGGTTTTTAAAGGAAAACATTACATATTTATTGGTGAGTGATGTAGTTTTTAAATAGTGGTAAAATGTTCGATTCTAAGACTTGTAAAGTTTTGATTTTTAAACCTAATTTTTAATACTAAAAATAAAGAAGATTAAAGTAGAATTGATTCAAGAATTGTGGTAAAAACAGAGACTAATGATTCCATTATCATCCAATTTTTCAAGTGATTAAACATTAACAATTATTTTGCAAATTATATATTCAATTTATTCAAAATATTGTCAAAGTTAGATTTTTAAAATAATAGTTATAAATCAAAATTATGAGATATCAAAATTTTAAAACTCAGTATGACCCATCAAAATAAAACACAACTACTTGATATAAACCATTTTTTTCCAAATTTAATTCAAAGCAAATAATAGTAAAAGAATTACAAAAAATAAATAAAATAAGAATTGCAACTTTATTATTGGAAAATAGCTTCATCCGTCACCCCAGCAATGGTGATTAGCTCATCATATTGGAAACACTTTCAAAATAAGTTTTCATAGCTCAAAAAGTGTTTACAATGATGAAATAAAGGTAACACAGGAGAACTGATACGCTTATAAGCATTACAGAGACTGTTCTCTGCGTTGCTGAAGAAAGAAAATAAAACAGAAGAGAAAAGACGGACTCTGGAAGATATAGATTTTTGAATGAATAAGTTACAGAGAAAATGACGGTTTGGTGTTCTAGTCTGTTACTCTTCTTCTTCTTCCCAACAGCGTAACTTTTTTTCTCCTGATTTTTTCCGGTGACTCCAGATTGATTTTTTCTTTGCTTATCTTTGCTAAATATAGTATTAGTAAACCCTAAAAACCCTTGTGAACCGATAAGGATTCAGAAACAACTCCAAATAAAACTCCAAATCTTGTTTGACCGAATCCAGGGTGAAAAAGGATTCACCGGCAGAAAACTTGACTATCGACCATTTGTTGCGGCAACATTACTCAGACTTGACGTGTTAGGATATCTTTTGAGTGTTTAATCATTTTGAGATACCAAGAACACGTTTTTATCCAATAAATCTCGGTTGCCAACTAATCCAGGAGTTTTCTCTACATGAAGAACATTTCCCGTCATTTTTGAACTTTTAAACCAAAGAGAACGGGTGCCCCAATCCAAGAGATGTGTGCCTTTAGTAATTTTTTCGGGTGTCATTATCAACTTTTTGAGACGATTTTTCCACAAATACCTACAAAGACATAAAAACTCATAATAAATACAAAATCGAACACTATACAAAAAAGATAATATAGCACAATTTCGACATAAAAATGTATCTATCTGTGAGGTTTTAATTTCTTCCCATTTATGTATAAATTAAGATATTGTTTTCAGATATAGCATTTATCACCACCAAACATTTTAGATTTATGGTTATGTATCCAGCTTTCTTAAATATAACTCACGCTTTATTAACCATAACCTAAATACTTATTAAAAAAATCAATTTATTGACCATTGCCCCAAATCATAACCCAAAAATATTAACTAAGTTTACAGGAGATTCTTAGCTAGCTATTTAAACGAATTGAATCGAGAACCAATTAAACATTTAACTTAGTTGAGTTAAAAAATCCTTGATTATTCTTTGTTTTTTTGATTTTTCTTCTTCTTCCTCCGATCAAAATAACCCCTGGAGTTTTTTTAAATTTTTTTTTTGAACAAGTCACTGGAGATGATGATTTTATGACAGGTAAAATTAAGAAAAAATGAGACACAATAAGTCACATTAGATAGACTCGAGTTAATTAAACTAGCTTATCCCTGGAGATTGCTAGTTCAACTCTTGCCTAAAGCTCGAGGTCGACTAATTCAGCTCAGCCCCAGAGCTCCACCAAATCGGCTCTGCTCTAGAGCTCGACCATTTCAGCTATGCTTTGCTAGAGCACAACCTGCACTTTGTTATACAGAGTAACAATAGGGTTTTAAGCTCAATCACCGGCATGAGCCTTAATATGAGCCCCACGAAGTCACTCAAATACGTAATCATGCCTTAGAGATCTCCTGCTCGTCTACGGTACCCAATAAAGGAAATATGGTTTATGCCCACTCATGGCTGACCATATTAGGTTGAAACTCAGTCTCAGTCATTTCATGTCTCGTACACGATCCACGTGCTATCTTATGCCATCTCGTGTTTTCTGTATGACTCAGTCTAGTCATGACACACAAATTTATTAAGGAATATTCCTCCACCTCGGTCAACGGCTATGAAGGGAATATTCCTCCACCTCGGTCAACGGCTATGAAGAGAATAGATACCCTAATAACTCATCATACATGAAGCTGACTCGGTCATATACACGTGATGATTTTTGAATTTTGTTCTGGCGGTCAACGACATATGCGAAAAACACCCAATTTTATTTCTTAACGTTAAATTAAAAGAATAGTCGGTCGGGAGGTTATAAAAATCAAGGGATAAAAATTAACTATTCATACGATCACAAATGAGATATTAATCGCATCCCTCATCCCTCATCCTGATCCCATTGGCTTGATGTCAAAGGGTTCAACTATAAATAGGTCGTCAATCAACCTTGTTAAACGCATCTCTCTATATATTTTTCTACAACCAAAAACTACTCCCTGAGACCAATCATGATTCCTCATTACATAATGATGATAAATTATTACTTTTTGACGGGGTTTTGATTTTTTTAATGTTTCAGATGTTGTAGACGGAGAGTTTGATAAATCTTTTTCCATTTTAATAATAAATATTACATAAAGATTATGATAACCTAATTATAATATGTTTTTTTACAATATATCTAGTAAACAACTAGGGTTCTACGGTTAAACTATCTTTGATTCCTCATATGAATTCGTTCGATATAAAAATAAATAAATAAATCTAAAACGTTGTTCATTGGGTCATTAAGCCGCCGATTTCCTAACTCAATGTATCACTTACTCAGTGAATGAATAACGTGGGTGTGGGCTATGAATAATACCAAAAAGAGGTTAAAACCTAACATTATAGTAAAAATCTATTGACCAGAGTTAAATGGGTTATGATTAATAAAAATATGAGTTATATTTAAGAAAAACCTAAAAATAAAGGGGTTTTATTATAAAAGTTACACCATATATGGATTAGCATTTTGATGGCCGGCTCCAATTTGTTAATGGATACTACAAACTAGGTCCAATGATAGTTTATGAGCAGGCCCAATTATAGGCCCATTTATTTGTTTTTGATTGGTAAAATTGTTGTACTTATGAGTTTTGAACTTGAATCATTAGTATAATCATCCAATGATTTTACCATTTTACCATTGTACTATACAGTGATCGATATCGACAATACTAATTTTAAGAACACACATTTCAAAAGATCGTTAATGAGGTAGTGCAGACTCAAGAATAAGATCAATATAATGAGAAAAGACAATAAATACTAGTGCTTTCATCAACAGAACTGAAAAAATGTCATACTAATTACAGATTTGTAATACAGAAACTATCAAGCAAAAGCTATCAAATGGTGTTAATAGAGTATTAGCTGGTTGACAAGGTTAATCCTTAAACTCAATCTAATAATTTAATGTTTTCGTTAAAATAATATAAAAACTATTCTTTTATTTAATATATAAGTGATAGCTAATTTTTAGCTATACATCTCAAACCAACACATGATATTACGTGGTTCTGTAATGTATCTTGTATCCAACGGAAAATAAGTGAATGTTCTTTATTGAATGAAAGGTTATTAAAAAAGCTATGGACTAAACTATTTCAGCACTCTTTAAGCTTAAGAACACTATTAAAACCTTACTTTACTCTTTCACGCCCAAAAATACTTAACCCGTTTTCCAGAGGTTTTGTTCTTAATTTATAAACATAAATGCTGATACAACCGAAGCTATAATATTAAGCGTTTGTTGCATCTTTGTCGGAAACATTGGATCCGAGCTTAGTTGGTTCTCCCCTGATGAGTCTTTTATCTTCCCCATTCTAGACTTGTCTCGTTAGTGCTAAAATTGATCGAGTCCCACCATGCTTTGACCCTTATGTTTCTCTTCTTTTCCTTTACCAGTTGTATTAAATATTTTATCTCTTCTTTCAACTTGATCATTCATTTTACCATGTGTTTTCCACGTGTTTTCATCTTTCGCCTAAGTGGCAGACACTTTGGTTGCAGGACTTTCAGCTTTGATTCAGTGCTCTTTTTTGTCCTACTTCCGTAGACTTTGCTTAATATGAAAATAGATGTTCGTAAGTTAAGTATGTCAGTCTCATTTTCATTCTTAATTCATTTATTCAGATGTACATGTAGAAATTATGTCGTAAAAAAAACCTAAAAAACAATTGGGATAATTTTCTTTCAATACTTGCAATTAACTAAAGGTGTAAAACGGAACGGTATAACTCGGCGTGTTACATACCATACGGTGTCAGAGATTAAGATGAACCGTGTTATGCTGTGCTCTATCAAAAAAATAATCGTGTTATGTCGTGCTATGCTTAGTCTTGTGTATTTAATTTATGTTTTTTAAAATTAATATATTTCAAATATTTAAATATTATATATATTTATAGAAATAATTCTATATAATAAAAATAAAATATTAAAAATTGGTTAGAAAAAATATTTTTATGAAATGTTCTCATATGCGGGACCTAATGTTCTAAAATACTTTTGGCTTTTTCCGTTCACCCAAAAGTGGTTCATATGCAACCTGTCGACGCTGGTATGATAAGGATCACTTGGGACTTGGCCTCACGGACCACTTGTCGGTGTTGATCCAACATAACAATTATGGACCATCTTCAACCACATCAATCTTCCAAAGATATTATCCAATAATGGATACACAATTCTCATAATTTTTGTTGTCTAAAAATAGTGATTTGGCCATTGCATCTTTAATGCATGAACAGTGCTATGGACTGAGTACATGTACAGCGCAAAGAAAGAACCATTATTCGTTCATCTAGAAATTAAAACTCAACGACCAACAACTAATGTCGTCTTCATGTAACAATCCATGCATTTACTATTTCTCCCAGTGCGATATCAGTCATACTCATGGCGCCAAGACATTACCAACATGAGAAGCTGTTAGATGATTGTTGAATAGTATAGAAAACTTAAGGTTTAATAAGTTTTGAACAATTCTAACCTAATAAGTCGGTTGTCGAAGTAAATCGGATTCATAGACTTTAATATAGTTTTAGAGCAAATAATCTGTAACGAATCTAACGATTAATGAGTTAGACTTTAATATTGATAATATAAAATTTGGTAGAATATACTAATTCTAGCAGCCTTAAGACTCTAAGAGCCCAGCGTTGGTTACTTTTATGCTTGTGTAAGGAAAATGCTAAATAGAGAGAACAGAAGAGACAGGAAAAAAATAAACAATGGTACAATTTACTCTCTTTGTTGTATCGTATGTCATTATCCACTACGGTAGCATAGAAATATTATTTTTGATGTAAAATGTGTCTGCCTAGCATAACACAACATAGCTCACTAAGTCACCGATTTAACATATTGTGTGCCATGATGTGTTATATCGTGCTAGACAACATACCATGCTGTGTCAGAAAGGTAATCGCGATATACTATATCGGTACATTTATTTTATATTTTTTAAAAAAATATTTTATAAATATTGTATATATTATTATAGAAGTAGGTTAGCATATCAAAAATAAAATATTAAAAATAAATTTAAATAAATATATTTTTTTAAAATACATATAAAATGTGAATAATATACCGTTTTATGTAATGTTTTAACATTTTATAACGCATTATATCACGTGATATATTATGCCGATATACCTATTAATCTGGTACAACACGGTATACTAAACTAATATATTATATCGTATCGTACCAGATCACTTGTTGTATTGGGTTATCCCGTCAACGTGTTGGTACCACATGTTTTACACCTCTGGTTGTTAGTACGTCGACTATTAATGTTTGTAAGGTAAGATTTCAATTCTTCGTTTTATCAAATACACTCTATTTATAGCGTTAGATACTATTACAAAGACAGGTTCATACACTAAAGACTAAACTGCTAAATAGGAGTCTCTCTGGACAAATCCACTAGACATTTATATGCTGTCTGGAACCCACTAACCGTGTCTAGTTGGTGTGTCTTTTTCTTTGTTTTTTTTTTTTCTTCTCATATGTTTTACAAGAAACTCGTTTTCTTGGAATCTAATAAGAAGAAGGAAAAATAAAAAAAGAAAGGAAAAAAGAAAAAAGCATTTAAATTTTGAAACCCACCCACCACTACTGACCAGCTAGATAGATATGTGGCTTTGGTTTGATGCCTGGACTTGGTCACTCACATGTGTTGGTTATACCTTCCTTTTGACTGTTTTAAATTGTGATATTTCTAGCCAAAAAATTCTTTCTTTTTGGAGTGGGACATTTACTTGAGTAGAAGAAATATATATAAAGAATACGTTTCTTGAGTTGAGGTCCATCATCATGTTAGTGATGTTCTTGTACTTCAAAACTTTTTCATGGCACTTAAAGATCATTTTCATTACAAAAAATAAATAGAAAGAAAATTAAATAAAAAAGAATATTTATATCGTAGAAAACTATTGTTCAGTAATCTAGGTTATAAATAGTCTTGTATTAGACGGATTGAACATATTTAGAACGAAGAAGAACCTACATTAAGAAGTTTCTACTACTTATAGGCTATGGAGAAAATTCCACTAGGCTTTTCAGAAAAAAATTTCTACTTAAATGAATTTATAAAAGTCTACAAAATTGTCTCTCCCTTGGTATTTGAAGTTTCATTGGAAATAATATAATGCTAACGAGTTTTGAATATAAATCAGACGATAATTTAAAGTTAAACACCTAAAATTTAAATCTAATATTAAAAAAAAAAAATAGAAAGAAAAAAAGATCATTGAAGCCCGGCTTAGCAAGAGTGGCCAAGTCCAACTCCAAGTATACACGTCTAACTAGACTACATGTGTATCCGACATAAAATACAATTTGTACAAATTTGACAAAGAATATTAAGAATTAACCACATTTAGAAACTGTTCCAACTTTCCTTCCCCATATTTTATTGAAATCATTTAAGATTAATCAATGGATATTATTAAGAGAGCATCTTATTATCTTTTATTATCAACAACAACTATTATCATAGATGCTTTGATTTATAATATAAAAACAAAAGTTATGGATATAACATGTGATCACGTTATATCAAATTATATTTAACTAAAAGAAATTTTCGTTTTTGTTTTTAATCATTTAAAAAGCTTTGGTTCATGCATGATTCGAACTTATGGATTTAGATAACCGAATTAGGGCCAATATACCAAATTTTAATGTACATTCAAGTAGGATATATTATTCTTAATTAACCAGATTATATTAGCACAGTCAATCTAACCCAACTTCCATATTTAAAATCACTAATTTAAATTCTCGAACTGTAATTTTCATTAAAGATATTTCGATGCATATTAGCTACGAATAACAGAAAGAGGAGTCCATTGATCACCTAATCTGATCTACTTTGTAGAAGCAAAATAAATATAGGGAAGAAAATTGTGCAGTCTTATAATCAAGGCACACAAGTAAAAACAAACATAGTAATATGCATATCACAACAGGATTTCAACCCCCAAAAAATACATATCATTATGGAAAAACCCGAACTTTCATAACCATATCTACATCTTATTATCATAGGTAATAATAGTAATTTGATTATAATGACCTAAACAAAATCAAATCTAATCGGAGAGACTCATAAATTGCGGAGCAAGAGGCCTACTGTTAGGTTTGAATATTGAGATCTTAAATGTATAGATATGTGTATCCAAAGACATGTAGAATTCAAGGAGCGTGGCAAAACGGATGATACATACCAATACCGAAACGAAAACAATTAAAGTACAATGCAAGTATTTGCAAGTAAAAACTAGTTGGAGCTTCACGAGTGCTACAATTGTAAGCCTAAATCCGCCAACTGTTGCGCAGATTGGGTACCCAAACCCAGCCATATCTTCTTGCTTTCCTCTACCTTAATATTTGCTTGAGCTTCGTCGGCCTTGCTTGACGAAGAACCTGCAACTTGATATGGTGCTCTTGAATTAATCCTATCTTTTCTTTTCGCCAAGAATCGATGTAATGAAGCATTTCTTGATATAGGTAAATCTGCATAACCACAAAAACAATTTCATTTAGTAAGATCCAGTGAACAAAAAAATATATAAATCACAAATTCTTAAAAAAAAAAAAAAAGTGAATGAATTTCGTGCCAGAAGCGTTAATGGTCTGCTGTTTTTGTTGCTGTTGAGGTCTAGGAGGCAACGGGTCCTTCTTAATAAAATCATTCGGCGCGACGAAATTACTCGGTGGTTGTCGAGCTGTAGTATTATTAACCGAGAACTTGTGTGCAAGACCCAACACTTGTTGCGCTTTAGCTTCAGATAAATCGTCAAAAACCACCACCTTTCCACCGTAAAATATAGTCATCGGATGTGCCCTTTCACATTCGGACTTCTTGGGCATTTCTAGTGAACCGAGACCAATATGTTGAGGAAAGAAATTCATGAGGTTAACTTGACGATTAGACGACGCAGATGGCGAAAGATCCATCACAGGAGCTGCTGCTGGAGATGATGATGATGATAAATTCAAGAAGGGTGTTGGATCGAAACTACCTTTGTTTTCTTTGAAGTATTCACTCATCAACATAATATAACTCTCTGAAAAATTCTTGGAATTCATCATCTCTTGTGAAGATGGGCTTGACATAATCGAATTCTAGCTACTGGATTATTATGAACTTAACCCCGAAAGAAACAACCTCCAAATTTCTTTTGCAATTTCCTTGAAACCTTCCTTGAGATGAGATGAGAAAAAAAAAAGTTTGCCGACTTACTATTCTTTGTTTGTAAGTTCTATGAAGCTTCTTCTTCTTTTCCTTCCTTTTATATTGATAATCCATTTGTATGCATCAATTCGGACATGTGCTATTTGTATTAAAAAAATGATGGTTCATGAACCAAGCCAAGTACACATGCCTGTCTCCATCGATCTTCTTAATTCAAATTGTATTTTGTATTGACATGTGTTAGCAGCCACCAACAAGGCTATATATTAACTCAATTGGATGCAAAAGCTAAATTGATATTATAGTGCTCTCTTGTACCATACTACTGCTCACCACTGGTGATAAGGCGAGTTTTTGACTCTTGGATTAGATTATATGACGCCCCTGAAGATGTAAGCACCTGGGCTGGATGAACGCCGCGTTGATGATGCACGTAATAAGTATAGGATTGGAGTGCACCTAACTTTTTTTTTTTTTCTTAAATTGGATACTATTTATTCAAAGATCTTGCTAACTTTTATCCCTAGATACACATTAAGACAATAATTCTTTATATTAAAAATAAATAATAATTGTTTCCAATACATCTAAATGAGTATGGTTTTATATTTTTTTATTTTATTATACTTGGCTTAACATGTATTTAGATATATAAATTGATAAAGACCTTAGTCAAAAGTAAGCGGTGTCATTTATTTCTTTTACTTTGTATTTAAGAGTCCACATAAAAATTCAACCTGTTTACTAGGCAGGTCGTGTAGTTGCTTATGTTTGAAAGAGTAAGATGGCTTTGCACATCTAGGGAAACTTCCATTTGGGATCACTTCTTTCTCTCTTGAAACTTTATTGGGATCATATAAAGACTTGTACTAATACTTCCTGGTTAGATTAAATAGCCTAGGACTTTTGTCTACAACTTTATAAACAACAACGAGAAACTCTCAGTTTCAGCTTTGTTTAGTGGAACCAAGAAAATGGGTGCACTTTCAATTCTACACTCTAGGGGGGAATGAGTTAAATTATCCAACGGTTAAGGATGTGTTTCATGATCTACACAAACCTATTGTCGGCTCAAATGAATACCACAGCTGTCGAAAAAAAATAGAAAAACCCATCAATTTATTACTTCAATAATCCTAGTGTTTTATTCTTGCATCTTTCGGTGGTCTTTTCGATCAAAGCCGATATTTGTTGTTGTCTATCCAAAATGTTAGCCTTCCCCTATTCCTAACCCTTAATATTTTGTCCCATTAGGTGGTAAATAAATAGAGGTCCAATGTCACACAATTGGACTCCCTATTAGACAAGAACTAAAAATATGCTACCTAATCGGAGAAGGGAGTGGAGATTAGGAGTGAGGGAAATATAGCACTGTCCGTCTATGTGCCGACACGGAAAAAACGTGCAAAAACGTGCAAAAACGATTCAACTATAAAGTTCAACACGCAACCTCATGATCATCAAGACTTCAACTATTAGGTGGAAATCCAAAAAAACTTCAAGTTAGGGACACTGTTAATATTCACCCAACTATAATGTAGGTGGCTAATGTTGGGAAATGAAAATGATATTACTAAAATTAATAGTTTCTTACTTAAATTAATTTTTGTTACTTTAATTAGCTTGATGGGTGCTAGGATCACTAGTCCAAACTTGGGTGGAATTAAAGCCATCCATTTTCACTTCTTAGTGAATGAGAAACCTTTGATTATCCCACATTGGGCAAACCAAGGAGGAAGTTCATGCATATTACCACATATGTTCTATATAAGGAAAAGAACTAGTGGATTGGATATGGACTTGGGAAATGGACTAGTGGGCAAATACATACATGTGCGGTGCTTGCGTGTGCTTTTACGTGTGTTTTTGGTGTGAGCCTTGGTGTGACCATGCGTGTGCACACGTGTACCCATCAATGAGAAAATGTTTCTTTATTTTTAAATAAATATTTTACCGTTTTGAATTAAATGAAAAATAAAATCATAAATATTTTTTAAATAAAAGAATCTTAACGTTCGTGTTTTAATGGGGATTTAATATTTCAAATTAAATTTTCACCGTTTTAAAACTCAAAAGATTTCTTCTCCTATAAAAGAACAACAATACTAAGGTTTTCGTTTACCCCAGTCGCAGCAACTGTCCTGACGACTTTTCACCATCTTCCTGCTTTGTTTTGCGCACTAGTTTACATTCTTATTTTCATCTACTGTTAAGTTCACAACGGGCCAACGAGCTTTGCTAGCTGGGTTGATATCAGGTGATTTTATCCTGAATTCAAGTTTGTCACTGAAAGGGTATAGCAGCATCTTCCTGAAGGTGTACCTGGCAAATATTGAGTTAAGGACAGTCTGTTGAACAGGCGACTTCACCTCTCTGTGTTTTGAGTGTGTGTGCATTTTAATTCTAACCCTCCCTTAATCATCTTCAAGTTCTCTGTGCTTGTTTTTCTCTGTTACAGGAAGTATATTATCCAACAGCTAACACTAACACTTGCTAAGTTGCGAATGGTTTTTCTTGGCTTATGCAAATAATGACTTGAATAATAAACGACCTAGATATATTTACTCACGCTACTCCAGTAATTTTCGAGAAATTTAAATACCCATTGGTCAAGAAGGGGAACACCATCAACTTTTTCTGCTATCTATAAATCATCTTGGCTGAATATTTTTGACATGTTGTTGACAAAGCCAAACTGATTTCTTAAAAACAAAAGTCTACCCTCCAAACCGGTTCTTCACGTTTTCTTTTTGTAAAACTTGATTCAAATTCAAAAACTGCGATTCCATTACGTAATGGAACACTCTTTTTGTTAGTTACACTATTTTTTTTGCATAATTCTACGTGCATACATGGATATACCCCCGCCCCCGGATTCATTCGGCAGCCGAAAGGCTTATGATGATAAGGTTGACATATGATGCATGCACAGATCAATTCCCATCGGAGAGGGTTGAATCCCTACTTTCTCCCACTTTTATGTTGGGATAAGGTTCGACTTGTTATCAAGGATGCCAAATGACAATTGGATCAGCACTAGGGTCTAACTGGTTGGGTCTGCTCAAGAAAATTAGACCCGCTAGGCCGCTACGCATATATATATATATATTGATAAAAAGTAAAAATTAAAAAAAAAAAAAAAAAAAAAAACAAAAGATGTACTTGTAGATTTTGTATCTCTTGTATTTTCTTCTGTTTTTCTTTATATAATCTTCACTTTCTATCAAAATTTAACACAAAAATAAAGTGGTACTTGTTTTTGTAGAGCAATTGATGGATGCAGACGCAACACCATAACTAGAGCGGTTCCTATGACTCCATTTGAGGTGTAGTAGATTTGGTACGTAAACCAAGCCATGTCTTGCTTTCATCTGTCTCTTTATTCCCTTCAGCTTGAGTCTCCTTCGTGGTCCAAGAAGAAGCCTTAAGTTGATATGGCGCTCTTGCATTTATCCTTTCTTTTCTTTTCGCTAAAAATCGTTGTAGTGAAGTATTTTTAGCTGCGGGCACATCAGATGCATTTATATATAGAGACGAACTACCGGAAGCAATGGCTGGTTGCTGCCGCTGGTTTCTTGGAGGTAGTAAGTCCCTGAGAATCAAATTATTATTCACAGCAACAAAATTATTACTCGATGTTTCTCGAGTGTTCGCAATGTATGAACCAGAGAAATTCTCAGCAAAACCCAGAAGTTGTTTCGCGCTATCTTCCGATAAGTTGTCCAAAACCATTATTTTTCCGCCGTAAAATATCGTCATCTGAGCAGATTCCGACTTATTATTTGTTTCCATTGTGTTTGGTACTGCACCTAAAGAAGCATGTTGTCGAGGAAATAATAACCGCATGGATTTAACTTCGTTGCTATACGCCGGCGAGGAAGTACCCATTGCAGATGCCAAAGATGATAGATTCATGGCTGGTGAACCAAAACTACCTTTATTCCCTTTCATATATTGGCTCAATAAATCACATGTTTGTGAGAAATTCTTTGATTTCATCATCTCTTGTGTCGATGAACTTGACATGATTGATTCGATATGGCAATCTATCCAACTTCAAAATTTCTTTCAAAACTCAAGTTTTCTAATATTCTTCTTGGAATGATGTTGTTGTTGTAAATTGTATGAAGTTTGTGCTCTCTATTTAAAATGTTTTGGTACCCCTTCTATATTGGTAAGTGCTTGCACTTTTCAAATTCAAGCATGTTTTTGTTGCTTAAAGAAAGGAATACTAGTTGAATAGGTCATGGACCATAGTGGGGTTAGATATAGCAAATTAGAGAAATTGGTTCTTCCAGCTAAATAGAGTCTAAAAAGGAAGGATTCCAGAACACAGGTCAAAGAGCACATGTGACATATGCGTCACAGTTATGCGCATATCAAGATTGAGTTGCAAAATTTAAAGTAGGTAGTTGAATAGTTTGGTCTTTTCTCTTTAGTCTTGCTTAAAACGAGATGTTTGTCCAGAGACTGCTTTTGGGTGGTGGGGTGAGGGGATTTGTGGGGCTAAATGGGATGCAGATGCACTGTATTAATAATTATCTGTCAAATGTGGAAATATTTTCTTAATTTAGCCTTTGAATTTTTTTCTTTAGACATTTCCTATTTTATTTTTTTTATTTTTTTTATTTTTTTTATCAATCAACATATTTCAATTTATTTAAACTAAAACAGTTATTATATGATCATTTACAAGAAAAATAAAAACATTAAACTACAAGACAATAAGAACCCTAATACATATGAAGATACAAATTACAAGTAAATTACAAAGACAAAGAGTCATGAACCATAAAAATACTCAATTTTTATTTATATAGTATGGAAGAATGATGATATTATCCGGAATCAACTCCGACCATTTAATCTGGTTTTCTTCTTTGATAATAGATACTCCTAAAAGAGAGGAATAATTTACCCTTAATATTATATACTCAGACGAAGTCGGTTGTCATAAATCTTTTGGATTGAAATTAGATTCAAAACGATACGGTGTTGAATAATCAATATTTTTGAATCGAAAATAGCAAACTACGATCTAATCATTAGGATTTTGAAAAATCACACTCAAATCAAAAAAAAAAACCATTAAAAATATCACTCGTCCAAGTTTTATCGGTGGAGTCTATAAGATCATATATTGTTTTGCATTGCACAACAAACTTTCATGAATACAGATGGAGCAGGTGGCATCTCCTCTCCTAATACACAATTGTCTTCCCAAATTTGGAATTCTGACCGATTTCCAATCTGTTAGAAACTGTAGGTCTTAATGAAACTCACACTTCCTTGGGAATGCAAACTGTTAGAGATACATGCTCACCACCAACAAATACCTTCACTAGTAGGCTTCGATAACGGTCGATGGAAAAGGTCACACCTGTATAAATTCAAACTAAAAGTAAAGTAAGAAAAGGTTATAGAAGAGATGTACGTTATTGAAAATATCCGACACATAAAATGCCATATTTTAATTTGATTTTGATAGTTTAAATGTCAAATAAACCAATCAAATTAAAATATCAAATTTATACTCTTTAAAAAAGTTACACAAAATTAAATTTCTCTGAAAAAATGAATGAGTTTTTCTATGGATATCACCTGAAGAGACGGAGCCAGGGCAATCAAGTCCTGGGGTCAATTTTTTTTTAATGTTTATAAATTTTTGACCCATTAGATACACATATTTTCAATTTTATCCTATATATTTACATCCATAATATATAAGAATTACTCTACATCTAAATTTATTTTCACCCTAAATCTAAAATCATGTAGGATCCGCAGACCCCACATGCATCCCTTTGGTTCCGCCCCTGATTCACCTCAGAAAAGAAACCCGTCATAGGTATTCAGTAGAAGAATGAATCGGTGAATATACCTTACGTCATCATCAACGAGCAAATAATGAATATATACTTACATTAGATGTAACGAGTCGGTAAAAATTAGTAGCTAAAACATTAAAGAAAATAGATAAAAACAAGAACAACCGATCGTACTAGCACTAATGCAGTATAATAAAAGAAAAAATAATAAAAGAAAAAAGAAAATACAAAAACCAGAGAATAAGAAGAAAAAGAAAAGAGGTAAAAAGGTCTCTGGCGTGGCTTTTGCATATAATAAATCACTGTCTTATCAATTATCATATCATTGGTTAAGATTGCAAATTAACGCCGCAGTATGTGGTTCTTTACGTGCCGTCCCTAAAGGAAAAGGACAACACTAACGAGGTAGCACTTTCAGCAACCAAATTCAATACGCGATTGCAGTGAAGCACACGTTATTGGTTTGCTTCACACAATAAACTAACAAAGTAATTATTTTCCATGTCTGACAAGAACTAGAGTTGTATAGTGGGCGGCAATCTAGAACAACCTCAGTTTGTGGCACCCAGATATAAGGTAAGTGAATAACACTGCGACATTTCAGCCATCGTACAAGTTTACTACGGTATAAATTTAGTTGGCTAGGATTCTGATTCTCATAATTAAGATCGACGGATCGAATCTCATCTAGTATCTAGAAATCTTATAATAATCTTTTTTAAGTTTCGAAAAAAATCACTAATAAATAATAATACCTTCGTTTCAAAAAAAGAATTATATCACTTTTCCATTTTAACCTAAAAATAAATTAAAATAAAAAAATGATAATAACTCTTTTCATGAAACGAATGTAGTTATTACTACAGGAAAAGTTAATATTCCCTTTCCAACGTAGGAGGCAAATGAGAATACCATGAGCTTGCCGATTGTAAAGCGGCAATGTTCATTATAATGATGTTGCCGATCATAATAGGGGCTGAGCCAATTTAGTAGCAAGGTGCAGTTGCTTCTGCTGCTTGGCATTTTGGCTTTTCAGATTTGTTATTTTTAATTTCTTACAAATATTTCTACCATCCTTGCTCCACCACACCATCCACATGTAAAACTTCGACCACCAAAGATTGAATTTGGGATTTGTTGTTGACCACTTATTTTTCACCCCACATACAGTGTGGACGAGCATAACTCCATACATTTTCAACGCGTAAACTTTTCATATGAGTACACTCAGATGAGAGGATGAAGCATCTTTTTCCCGACGCTTAAGTTTTCCATTTTATTGTTACATTTATCTTTTGCCACAGTTATGTAAAAACTGTCGCCTTTTTAGAGAATGAAATTGGATAATGTTTAGGACAAGTGATTAGAGAAAAAGATTGTAAATTTGATGCTTTAATTCAAAAATTATATGAGTTACATTTCTTAAAAGCAATGATTCTTCTGTAAATTTGATTTCACTAACTAATTATTTTTTTTGTTAGGATCCAAGGAATTAATACAGTGAATAATTAAAAACTTGTGTAATTAATCGGTCAAGCTCGCCGGAGTCCTATAATTGGTAGGCTAATCCCCATTGTTGTCCCGTTTGAGAACCCAAACCAAGCCATGATTTGCTTTCATCAATCTTGCTTGCTTGAGTTTGGCCGGACGTCGTGGTCGGAGAACTTGTATTTTGATATGGCGCTTTAGCATTTATTCTGTCTTTTCTCTTCTCTAAGAACCGATGAAGTGATGCTTTTCTTGCAATGGGCAAATCTCCAAACTGTTTTTGTTTCATTTGGTGTGGTTGTTGTTGTTGTGGTCTCGGCGGCAACACATCGTTGCAAATCAAATTAATATTTGCAACAACGGAATTACTCATAACAGAAGGAGAAGAATTCTTAGCAAAATCCATAACTTCTTTTGCCTTTTCCGCTGGTAAGTCGTCAAAAACTAGTACCTTGCCACCGTAAAATATTGTCATTTGTGCAGTTTCGCCGGACTTCTTTGTTTCCGTTGATGTTGTAGTAGGACCAAAACCGGTACGTTCTGGGAATAAATCCATGGATTTAACTTCACGGCTGTACAATAACGGCGACGGAACACCCATTACAGGAGCTGGTGATGATGATGATGATAAGTTCATGGGATTTGGACCAAAACTACCTTTGTTTTCTTTCATATATTGACTCAACAAATTACATGTTTGAGAGAAATTCTTCGATCTCATCATCCTTTCTTGCAGTGATAAACTCGACATATTTCGATACTTAATCGGATATTTATCTCGTAAATGATCTGAAAATTAAAGCAGTTTCTCTTCCTCTTTTTCTTCTTTTTTTTTTCTTTTAGCTAGTGATATTCTTGTTGTTGTGGCTGTGAATTTGTGTGGAGTATCGTTTAAGGTCTCTTTATATTTATACACATAAGGTGATGATGATAAAGTTTGTTGTTCTTCGTGTTTGTGTGTGTGAATTGATACATGTGTTTTTTGCTTTAGAAAGTGCATTTGGTGGTGCATGGTGGGGGTCGACATTGCAACTTTGCACGTAGGTGTAGAGGAAGTTCCCAAGTTAATAAATAAAGTAAAGGATAAAATGCCATAATAAGTCATGAACCTGCAAGCCTAGCTAGCTCACTGGTTATTTTGTCATCATGTGTTTTGCATTGTTATCCCTCTCCATCTCCGTTAATGATCTCCAAATTTCAAGTGTCAATGGTAAAAAGTTGTGAAACTACACTCCCTACGGCGCTATTTTATGTGTTTTAGACGAAGTTACCAAATTTTTCACAAGGATTATCAAAAACTTCATATGGTTGAAAGGCTGTTTTTGTTGATAAGTGATAAACTTCCATAGAATTTGATAACCTTCTGTAATAGTCCAGAATTTTCAAAAACTTGAATTTTACTAGACATCACTATAGTATTGCCGGCAAGAAGTAAATCATCGCCTTTACATTAAAGGAAAATTATATCAAACGTGTTGAACTGTTATTGGCTCATGAAATATTCTAGATAATATTACAATTTTAATAAAAGAAGAGTTGTTATCACGGCGTTAATTACCACCCGATCGACAAAGAAAGGCAAGAGCTTTCTTTTTTTTTATAAGCAGGGAGTGGTCCCAAACACGTTATTACAGCTGATCACGTTATAATTAAATCCTTTTTAAATTTCAACAAATAAAATATAATCTTCCACGTCGGACAGAAAAATAAATAAATAGATAATTGGGCGAGAATCCCGAGTTCACCCAACTTGAGAGGTAAGTGAACAAATATCATACAAGTTAAAGAAAAACCATGTGCACCGAAAAGACCAACGTGTTTTATACACGTGAAGATAACATTTTCTGAGTGACGGTTCTGTTATTTATTATTTCCGTTTTGTCGGTAAAGTTATACTATTGGTTTAGACTACGACCCGTTTGAATCACAAATCATGGCACAATTTGTTTTTTCATATTTTAAGGATTGAATGAATAGAATCGAAAGTTCACAGTCAAGCTGATATGGTGGTGTAATGGTCCATTTAATTGTTACCCACATGAATAGGGAGGGAGGGAGGGAGGGAGGGAGGGGTTTGAATCTCGTTAACTTGTTTAAGAGTTCGATTCTAAAAACTATGGCAAGTACTATGGTACCGTTTTTCTTAGCTGAATTAGGAGGAGTTTCCGCATAAATAGTGTTTGGAGAAAACTAAATTTCCACTAAAATGAATTGTATGGTTGGATTTGGATTTAATTGAGAATGTGCGGCTTAAGATGCAATCACATGAAAAGCTAAAATAAAAATTAGTTTTAAATAACCAAGGTGAGCTTACCTACTATACAAAAACTCCTTCCATATTTTTTTGTTAAAAATAAAAACCATTTAGAAAATATAAATTGAACAACCCCATTTTTTTTAATAAGTGTTAATTTTAGTTTTTAATTTTTAGTTTTTTTTAAGTTTCTAAAAGTACCCTTCCATATATATAATAACCGTTTTAAAAGGAAATAAAATTTCCTCTCATATTCTCTTCTTCTCTTCCAAAACATCTTCTGCTCTTCGTCTGTTTTTCGAAGAAAATTTTCTGAATTTTTTTTCGATTCGTGTTTCAAGCATTTTCTCTTCTTCTCAATCATTAAAACCAAATCTTCTCTTCTTCCCAATCTTCTCCAAAAACGCAGCTCTCTTCGATTAATTTGAGGAACAGAACACTAAAACCTAGTTCTCTTCGTTTTTGTTTCAGTTTTATCGAAGTATATAAGACATAAACTCAGCTTCAGATTTTGTTTTTGTTATAGTTAAATCGAAGAACATCCTTTTTTTTTCCAGTTTAATCGAAGATCAGAAGACAAAAACTCATCAGATCTCGTTTTAATCGAAGAACAGAACACTAGTTACTAGTAGTTGAATCAACAATCAGGTAATTTTGATCTTTGTGAATTTGTTTGTGTTTTAATTTTCGAGTTTATATTTGTAAATTGATCATATTCTTATTCTGCTGAAGCATTTGTTTTAGTTGTTGAATACGAGTTTAGTTCTTTGTTGTTCTCATTCATCTGATACCAAAATTCAATTTTAATTTTAGAGTTTATGTTGATTATGAAACTCCGATCTATTTGTTTTTATGATTTATTTTTGTTGATTTTCTTATTTAATTCTTTGAATTTTCTTATGATGTTGTTGTTGTTGATATTGTTACCACTGAAACCTTTTTTGGTTTCATACTTTTTTCATGTAGATTAACAAATATGTTCTTATTGTTTATGTTCTTATTTAAAAATATATTGTTGTTGTTGTTGTTGATATTCTACCACTGAAACCTTTTCTGGTTTCATACTTTTATCCTGTAGATTAACAAATCTATTGTTGTTGTTTATGTTGTTATTCAAAAATATGTTGTTGTTGTTGATATTCTTACTACTGAAACCTTTTTTGGTTTCATACTTTTGTCCTGTAGATTAACAAATTTTTTGTTGTTGTTTATGTTCTTATTTAAAAATATGTTGTTGCTGTTGTTAATATTCTTACTACTGAAACCTTTTTTGGTTTCATACTTTTATCCTGTAGATTAACCAATTTCGCAAAGAAGAACATGTTCTTGCAATCGCTGGCGAATTAATGGTTTCCCTTGTGCCCACGCTATCCGTTTTATCATGACAAATGAAGAAGATCCGTATAAGTATGTCGAATTCTACTTTACAGTAAAGTTCTACCGTGAATCGTATGCAAGAGCAATTAATCTTGTCCCTACAATTGAAAAGCCTGCGATCGTCTCTCCAAAATCTGTTGTTCTTGGTTCTGATGCTCTACCACAACCAGGTCGTCCAAGAAAGAAGAAGAGAATTCCTAATACAGGTTCTGTTCCCAATATGAAGATGAGAACTTGTGGTAGCTGCCATGGTTTGACTACCCATAACCGAAGGACATGCCCTGCACATCAGATTTGAAATCATTTCGACTACAATTCATTTTTCAGTTGTCGTTTAAACTAATATATGTTTCGATTTATTCTCTTTTTATATTTTTTTTCAGTAAAACATGTTAATTTGCTACAGGAGTTTCATGCTTTTTTTATTTTTAGATTAAGTTTGTCAGAGTTACATGCTTTTATTAATTTTTTGAACTAAAATAGTTTTTATAGTTTATCACATGCTTCAGTTTTTTTTTCCATCTATGATATGGTGGAACCTTTTTTGGTTCCATCGTTTTTTTTCATCTGTAATTTTGTTGAACGAAGAAAATGATGGAACCTTTTCTGGTTCCATCGTTTTTTTTTCATCTGTAATTTTATTGAACGAAGAAAATGATGGAACCT
>JAJJMC010028926.1:1271565-1386984 GCA_023531435.1 Papaver californicum
TTTTTTTTCATCTGTAATTTTATTGAACGAAGAAAATGATGGAACCTTTTTTTGTGCCATCGTTTTTTTTCATCTGTAATTCTATTAAACGAAGAAAATGATGGAACCTTTTTTGGTTCCATCGTTTTTTTTCATCTGTAATTTTATTGAACGAAGAAAATGTTGGAACCTTTTTTGGTTCCATCTTATTTTTTCATCTGTAATTTTATTGAACGAAGAAAATGATGGAACCTTTTTTGGTTCCATCGTTTTTTTTCATCTGTAATTTTTATTGAACCAAGAAGATGATGGAACTTTTTTATCAAATGGGATCTTTTAAACATACAAACTGAGATATTTTAAAAACATACAAATTGAAGTCCAATTTGAACTCTAACTCAAACCCATGGCAGCAATAAATCATTCTTCCCTGTACTTATTTCCTTCTTGCTCAACTCAACAACCTCTTTCCGTTGAAAAAACACCAGACCTGCTACCAAGTATACATCCAACGCAAACCCAAGTCTCCAATCCATTCAAAATGGACAAGAAACAAGGGCCTTCATGTTTTGTTCCTTGTTTTGTATTAAAGCCTTTATGGCAAGTGCCTCTGCACACAAATGATGCAACGAGCACCTATACGGTTCTATTTTTTTCCCTCTTAAATCAGAAGTAAACCATAAGCACCAACAGTGAAAATGATGAAACCAATTTCAGTTTCATTAAAATAGACATTAAGTAAAAAACACCAACAAAGTTGGTTTTCAAGCATCAATAGTGAAAATGATGAAACCAATTTCGGTTTCATTAAAATAGACATTTAAGTGAAAAACACCAACATAGTTGGTTTCAAGCACCAACAATGAAAATTATGAAACCAATTTCGGTTTCATTAAAATATACATTTAAGTGAAAAACACCAACATAGTTGGTTTCAAGCACCAACAGGAAAATGATGAAACCTTTTTTGGTTTCATTAAAATAGACATTTAAGTAAAAAACACCAACAAAGTTGGTTTCAAGCACCAACAGTGAAAATGATGAAACCAAAACTGAAGTATGAAACAAATGGAATTATACCTTTCTTTCTTGTCAACGTAAGTATGAAACCAATTATTTCGAAATAAATGAAACCTAAACCTAACAGATGATGAAACCAATACTATGAAACCAAAAATCGTTGATGCATTTTTATTTTGAAACATAAATAATCACTGAGAACAATGAAATTTTGATTTTACCTTTTGTAGGGTCTTGTTTCTTCACTGTTTTATTACTTTTTTCTCGATCCTTCCATCTTTCTTTTTTCTTGTTTTTTCACCATTTTGATTTCGTTTTGATTTTATGTTGAAATTGTTACTGATGATGATGATCAGGACTCACTGAAGCTATTGATGATGTGGATGAAGATGATATTTATCGACAACAGTTTCAAAATGATTGAAACCAAAAATTGATGAAAGAAATGAGATAAAATGAGATGATGATCACGATTCACTGAAGCTACTGATGATGAAGATGAAGATATATGATCGACAACAGTTTCCCAAAGATTGAAACCGAAAAAAAAAAGTGAGATGAAACCGAAAGTAATGGGAGAATAGGAAGTTGTTGAAGTGGGTGAAGGAGGTAACGATTAAGATTGAATGATGGATTTAATGTTCAGGTCGTGTATTGGCTTAGGCTTATAGTTGGGTTTAGTTTATAAGGAAGGGTATTTTAGGGAGTTGATAACAAATGGGTTTTTGTTAATATTTGTTTTTGTTGGGTTTTTTGTAGTATGATAGTGACACTATTAGGCTTATAACCCACAACCTGAAAAAAAAAATTAACAAATTTTACTACCATAATCATTGCTCATTGCTAGATTTAGTCAAGAACGATGGAGGAAATTTCGCCATTACTAATCTTCATTATATTTGTTGGTCATTGTAGGGTGAAAGGCACATAATACTTAGACTAGTGGCTCACGAGATACCAAGGACTGAAACAATGTTAATTAATGTAAAACCCCTTATCCTAGAACAGCATGCTCTCTAATATTAGATTTAGGTTAGTTATTCATGATACGGTTTAATACTACGTGGGGGAGAAAAAAAAGCCCTAGTAGTTTTAGGAAGACTAGTTAAGGTAGTTATATATAGTTAGGGTTTTGTTAGTATTTGAAGATGTTTGGGAAGAACCTAAAATAGAAAAAGAAAACTGCCGCACTAAACATTTTCCTTTGAAACCTAGAGAGAAGCGGAAGAAGAAGAGGACTGATTTTAAAGCGAAGGGTGCCGATAGAGGATTGAGGATTTAATGCTCTAAACCAAGTAGGTTCTCTTTCCTTATTCTCATTATGATTGGTTTGTCAACTATGAATAAGTTTCGAACTCTTACACTTTTAGGGATTGATCTAACAAGTCTATAACCATAATAAGGTGTTGAGTTTTCGACTTAATAGAGAAGGATTTATGGGTATGTATATACAGAGAATTTTTCTTAGGGATGCAGGTATTAAGATTTGACTTTAAGAAAGGTGTAGGAAGTACACAGTAGATACACAGTTTGTATTCGTATGCTCCCAGGTCATTCAAACCTTATGGAATTAATAAGATGTTAAGTTTAAACTTATGTACATAATGCTACATAATACTATAGAACTAGAACGTATAGGATGCACTCACATTTGCACTTCCGTTGTTGTGTAGTATAGAATGCACTCGCTTTTGCATTTCCGCTGCTGTGTAGAAGCCAACGCAGACCAAATTGATTATCATTGCGACAAGTTCAATACAAACCAGCTTGTTACTTGTTACTACGCAATAGATATTGTTACCAACAAGGATCATACTGTATACTATCGTTCCATTAATGGGACTTAGGATAGGTTAGGCTTTTAATGTACTGTTGATAGTTTGATTTCTACAAGGGTCATCCTCTAATGAAACTGTACAGTAGTTAATTAATTTCATTTATGGGTAATGTTTATGAACGTTTTAAAATGTGCAGTAGCTCAAGTATTAGAAACGTACTGTACATGTACTGTGTATTATATTGTTGTAATGTTTATTAATATTAGGCTTTTGTTTTGTAGTTTTTTCTTTGCACAGCTAACGGTGGTATATGGGATGATATGCTCTTGTTTGATTGTCATTGTGTTTAGATGTCTAATGGGATATGTGCATGATTGTTGACGAAAGTCAACCTATGATGTTGGCAGTCGTATTATAACCACTTTATGTGAATAAATGGTGTGGTTATTTGTTAGATTTTATCGTCCGTAGTTGGTTCGACTCCCAGAAGTTGTTGGGCGATGACCGAGGGGTCGCCTAGAAGATATGGATCTATTATCTTGAAAGGGGGTCGACAACACTTATTTTTCTACGCACTGTAAGAAATTAAGTGGACTACGCAAGGGTCGATAAGTGTCGTCGTACAGTTAGAGAATGAAATTTTAGAGAGGAGAAGTCGATTAGTTCCGTGGGTGGGAAAACTGTCTTCGTTTCTTGTATATACAACTGTTTTTGTGTGCCCTTGTGTTATCCTGGTTTCTATAAATTTATATATTTTTGTTTAGTTCGTCGACCTTGCTACTTTCAAAGAGATACTCTCATAAAATATTTCATGAACCTTGTTTCGTAAATTATTCATAAAAGGGCATAAGGGTGTGAGAATCTACTTTAAGTTGGGCTCTGACCCAACTTACTATCTTTTTCAGGATACAGTAGTCGCGGAACAACCTGACCAGTAGTGCGACTTTTTGTTTCGGAGGACTGCAGCATCTACGTCTTCAAGGTGCCTAGACAACCGAATTTAGTTTGCCTCTTAGTCTAGATTCTTTTAAAACTCTTATCATCTATTTTAAATAACCGACCTGCGTGTCGAGGATAGACCTTTTCTTTTAAAGATGTTATTTTTACTGGATTCATTTATAACTCACATTTAGAAATGCATTTTTTCTTCTTCTTAAAACTTATTATTCTTCAAAAACCCCACACGATAGCCGGATTGACATTTGTTGGCTTGAAGGCTTGAGTGTGCTTTATTGTCCCATGAGTAGTGCCACACTTCTATTTTAGGGCGGCCGACCTAGAATGATGAGGTGGGGCGTTACAATTAATGAAGCAAAGACAATCAATTTTATTTGGGTTCTAACGGAGAACGAAAACGTAGAATATAGAAAATAGGGTAGAAAAAGAGGGATAAATGAGATTAAATCATGTTTTCATTGAATAATTTTAATTGTGATATAAAACTATAATAAACTTGTCTTCTTTTATAGGGAAGACTTGAATTCTAGTTCTAAGAAAACTTTAGAAGCTCCAACTTACAATCCAAGTAATTCTAAAATAAATAACTTCTCAAAATAAAAAAAAATCTATAAACATCCTACATCAGGCCCTAAATTTAAAAAGAATTCTTCCCGAATTGAAAGTATACTGAAAAACAGGTCCTACATCAAGCCCACCATCTTGAAAAGAGTTGGACCTCGAGTTCACCAGATACTGCAGACGACCTGTCCAACGAATAATATACTTTGAATATGTTGATGATCGTAGATTAGAATACCATATAACATATCTTTTGACGCAAAAACTGATATCAACGTTGCACGGAATAATAGAAGTAATGTTTTTGGAGAAGTTTTGACCGACAAAATCATTCTTAATTAGCTTTTAATTTTCCAAAATAGGAACACATGGGACTTCATCTTGGATAACTTTGAAAATTTATAGATCATGTATTAATGGTTTTTCCATAACTGGTGAAGAAAGTGTTGGTATCGGCGCTTGTATCATTGGAGGAGTAACCATATGGGTGTCGAGCTGTGACCAATCCAATTAATCCAAAATAACTTTCATTTTTTCGAGTTTATCCAAACTAACCTTCGCTTTTGCGATTCGTCGACGACTTTCCTTTTGTAATTCCGCAATACATGGTCAAAACTAAACATGATAAAGATAAGTAGATGATCAAGCTATTTTTTACCTTTTTTTTTCGGGTTTATTTTTAATGGTTTTTCATCAAAAAAATCGTGTAGAAAAGGTAAGGCAGGAATTTGAACCAAGAATTAGAAAAGATGAATAAAAAGATAGGTAAGGCAGGAATTTGACCAAGATTCAAAGATGAAAGTAGAAATTGGTAATTTTCTTTTTTTGAGATTATTGAAAAATAAAATGATAGTTAATAGAATTTAGACGAAGAGATGCAAAGATCTCAATATGTAAAAAAGACGAAAGGATAAAGAAAATATAGATCGAAAGGAACAAGAAGATCGAAGATAGACTCTTGATGTCACTTGACGGAGAACAGAAGCGTGGAATATAGAAAATAAGGTAGAAAAAGAGGAATAACTGAGATTAACTCATGTTTTCATGAATAATTTTGATTGTGATATAAAACTACAATAAACTTGTGTTCTTTTATATGGAAGATTTGAACTCTAGTTCCATGAAAACTCTGAAAACTCTAATTTATAATCCATATAATTTTAAAAACAAATAATTTCTCAAAATAAATAAATTTTAAATATAAAAATACCTAAAATAATAAAAATATAAATCATAAATTTAGTAGACGTCCTATATAAGGATCATCAAGGAACTGCTTCAGAAGTGGGACGGAACCAAATGAGTACATATGGGGTACTTTTGAATATTTTGGATGTAAATATAAAAAATAAAATCTAAATATTGTGTTTATATGTGGTTAAAAAATTTGTGAAGACTAAAAAAATTGTTTGACCCTAAAACTGTATTTACCTATCATTGGAAGGTTATGTTAAACTGTAAATAGGGGAGTCATTTTGAGTTCTGATTATACCCTTCTGTCAGTTAACATTGATAGTTTTCTCTTTAATTGGATCAATTTTAACCTTTCTCCTAAAAATAAAAGGAATATAAACTTATGGATGATTTTTTCAAATGCAGACGTTGTTGGTCATCAAACTACATTAACCAATCTTTCACGATAAAGTCATACTTGTTTTATCTCACACTCACCGACTCACGCATGTAGCTAACAAAGGTATGTTTTCCCTTAACAAGAAAGTCTTCTTCAAAACAGGTTCTGCATGTGTCTTCTATTTTAGTAAGGGCACCACCACTATACCAAATGTAATATGTGGTCGTAATTCTTTATTCTTTTCAATCACAATCACAATCACAAAACACACAAATGATATATAGACAGTAATAGATTTCTACAAACTTTTATGATTACCAATAAATCATTTAGTTTTGATATAAAAGTGTCAAAGAACAACTAATTCTGCCTACAAAGAACGTGTTTGGTTGGTTGGGTTTGATGATGATGTCTGAAACCCCAAGAAGCACGTTTCATGTATCAAAACAAAACAGAAAACTAGAGAAAGATTATCTTTTTAGATGCCAATAGTAGTTGGTTTGATTAGTGCTATATTTTTTTTATTTATTTTTTTGCATGATTCATGAGGTTTCTAATACTCACGTGAAATCTTGTCATTGTTAATACTTTCTCTTTAGTTAGTGGTTGTGGTTAGCACATATTCCTCGTCAGTTTCCTTTGTGAAAAAAATATCCATTTTATGTGATTTGCTTTTTACCATTTTCTTTTGATTGCCGGTGTTAGCATCTCATTCTTGACTATGTTTCAAAAAACAAAAAAATCTCATTCTTGAGTACAACGTTACCGAAAAAAAAAAAAAGAAGTTTCATAAAGTTGGGAAGTCAACAAATAAAAAGTTTTAAGAAAAAAAATGAAATGGAATGGAAAAATATGAAATGGAATGGAAAAAGTTTTAATAAAAAGTCTCATCCTAAGTTATGGTTCTAGTGGACATATATAAATATGAAATATATGAAATGGAAAAAAAAAAAAACAAGATAATTATCTCCCTCATCTTTATATATATATTTTTTATTCTTTATCTCTCCAATTTAAAAACAAATCACAAAAACATTCATAACTTTTAAAATATATATCCGATTTTAATAAAACTTATATTTTTGGAAAGGGTTTAAATTATCTACAAAACAAGATCAATTGTTGATAGTAAATACAAAACTTTTTTTTTGAAAGAAAATAGCTAGGATGAAACTAGTTGCATTATGAATTAAAATAAAATAGAAAAAATATTCAAAAAATAGCTTGGATGAAACTGGATGCATCCTGATTTAAACTAAGAAAATAAAAATATTCGAACAATAGCTAGGATAAAATTGGTTGCATTCTGGTTTAAATTATAAAATGGAAAAAAATATTCGAAAATAGTAATGATGAATCCGATTGCATCCTAACTTGAATTTGTTTTCATCCATGTTTATACTAGTATGAAACTAATATCATCATGCTCAAAACACTCTTAAAATATTGGTACATAGCTCAAAAGTGCTTGAGAAGAAGAAAATAAGCTAAAAATAATAAAACAGGAAATCTGCAATATTTTTCTGGTGTTACAGACTAACTGTTGCAATGAAGCTGAAGATAAACGTTGCGAGGTTGAAGATAAACATTGCTGATTGGTTGAAGAAACCGTTGCAGTTGTAGATAAACGTTACGAAGATGAAGATAAATATTGTTGATTGGTTGAAGAAACCGTTGCAGATGAAGATAAACGTTGCAAACCTAAAGATAAACGTTGTTGATGGGTTGAAGAAATCGTTGCCTTTTCTCTGTTCTTCCGATCTTCTTCAGCAACAGCAGCACATAATTTTTCTGAATTGATTTTTTCCGCTCTTTTTAGCTTTTTGAGCTCGACCCAACCTTCCTAACCTATTTTGTGACTCAACCAAACCTTTTTATACACCACATGAGCAAGAATTCTGATTTGATTCAAAGTTTCAACAAAGCTGTTTTTAAAACACGACCCTGGATTTTTTAAAGCTTTCAACAAAGTTGTTTTCAGCATCAACTTCAAGGTTTGTTGCATCAAATGCTGATGGTGAGCGATGAGGTGCCATGTCAACTTCAAGGTTTGTTGCATCAATTTAGTTTACGCCACTGAGTAATAGTAACACGATCGAGCCATCACTGCTTTGTCGCGGATTTCTGTGAAGAAGAGGAAGAGAATTTTAATTGGTCTCCAGATTTGTAGGGTTTGGGGATATTTTCTAAACCGTCGGGAATTTTAGGTGGAAGGGAAGAAGAGGATGAGATATAAACAAGGGTATTTTAGTACATATGATACAAAAATTAGCTATATGGGTTAGGTGAGATATCAATTTAGATATTTGAAAAGTATTTTAACTTTTTTTGGGTATTAAAAGAATATCTTTTTTTGTATGTCATCTAAACCCATAAAAATCAGTTCATGGATTATTAAACCAATTAACTAAAGTTTTAAAAACGGTTGTGAAAACGATCGGAGGCCTTTACACGTTTTGCAGAAACAATTCTAACACTTAATAAATTACAACAGAACTTGGAACGCTTATACAATGGCAACTGGAATGATATTAACACCTATTTATTCATTATCTATGTAACGCCAGATGTTTTATGGATAAAAGTAATTTAATGCTAAATTTTTTTATTTTTTTGATTCTGGATCACGAGAGCTTTTTGTTTCAATCTATATCTTTCTGCCAGTAATAGGCATTGGTATTTATCCAGATTTCATTCTCTCACTATCTGTTGACAAGGTAAAAACTATTTTATCTAATTATTTTCTTGATAATTTACATGAATAAAGTATAAAATAAAAAAAAAACTGCGATAAAAAAATTAGGTGGACAATAAAAGAAAAAGAAATATTTTTTTCCCTAAGATTAGGAATAAGGAAAAAAAGAAGTAATTACTACTTGATTGAACTGGTTCTCATGTTGCAAAATAACATGATAAAACTGTGAAAACAAATTTTGCTCAAAAGTGATGACATCTATGGTTTGTGACGCTTATAACCGTTACAAATAGTATGAACAACCGTTATGCTTTGTTGGATGTTACCCCGGTTTTCAAACACTGATGTTGAGTAGGTAAACTATATTCAATCACAGACAATAGGAAATGGATAAGAATCATACACAATATCATAGTCCTAATATTGTTTTCTAGCGTCATGGATTTTTTTCTGACAAGTTTAGAAACAAGTATTCAATGTTTTTGGATATTTTGTTCAAATTTCTTCTCATTTTGATGGATGCATTCAGCTACTTACATTTATGTGGTGGTATCTGCAATTGGACACATTCATTACACGGAAAGGAAAAAAACAACAACCTAGAATTGTAGGCAGAATGGCTGTTTACTATGAATCCAGATGGGAGGAAATTAATTGATTAGTTGGAAATCTTTAAATGCAAATTTTTGATGGCCACATACTTAAATTTTGGGAAAATCTTAAATGGAAATCGACAAAAATTGAAGTTGGTTGATGGAGGTATCCATGATCACAAGATTCACAACCATTCTTTCAAAATTTCAAACTTCTTAGATTCAAAACGTGCAATTTTCTAATGTTGGCTGAATACGAATAAGTGGGATCGTAGCTTAAGAATTACCGGTCCGAGAATTAGTGTTTGGACGGTGAGTTCAACAAGATTGTTACAGAGGATTACCAAACTCTATATGATTAAAAGATGGTTAGAAATAAAGACCGGTGATCTCCATGAAATTTGGTGGAGTCCACACCCTCATGTTGTGTTTGAAAACATCTAATTTTATAGAATTAATCATCTTTCTATAGAAATAATATATTTTCTATTATTTAATAACAAATTCAATTCTATTAAATTATAATTCCTTTAAATAGAAAACGTACTTTAAAGTAGGTTCTGAACTTAAACTCCGAGGAATTCTATGGAGAATATATCTTTACTTATCCTAGGAATTATTTTCACATGAAAAAAAAGAAACTACTTGTTCACCTCAAGTTACACGACTCACACACATCTCTTCAAAATATCAAACTAAAAATGTCAAAGTCAACTCAAAGGGCTGAAGCCTTTTAAATTCTCAATGCAGTCAAAGGTCAAAAACACCACAAACAATTAGTCTTCTCAAGTAATAATATACACTTAACAATGGTTGAGTCCATATTTGTACACCCCTTTAGAACCGGGGTGTATATTCCAGCCTTTCTTATTAGATGAGATTTTTTAGGGTGGAAATTTATTTAACTATATTTTTCTATGGGAAAAAATATTTTTTTTCGACAAAGCGAAGCTAGGTTCTCTCTCCTATCTTCTTCCTTCTTATTTTCATGCATAATCCAGTTCCAATATGCTTTAAAAAAAGTCCAAAGAGTTTAAACCACAAGAAATCTATGAAAATCCAAAGAGTCCAAAATTATTACTAATAAAGTTTGAATCATAAGAAATCTCTGAAAATCCAAAGTTCACCGTGTTCCAACTTCCAATATGGTTAAAAAAACCTATTGAATATATGAATTAAGGACACGTTATTATCCGGTCTTTCCTTCTTACATATGTAGGGATTCGACAACAAAAACTGTGGTAGCAGTGGCGTTGCCTTTAGTCATCACCACCGTGCTAATAGATGAGACATGGGTTATGTTATGGCATCAAAAACGACAACTAAGAGGCGATGAGAAAAAATACAATTCGAAAACAGACGCAGAAAACTTTCATAGACAGACTATTAATCTACAGTTTCGATTTATTAAAATGAAAAGGCAACTTGTATCTCAGTTCATAATTTTAATATCGCTTAGGGCCTCCATAATGGTCCGAGTATAACCAAAGAGTAAAGAGTAAAAATTTTACTCTTTGGTCCGGCCCAAAAACAACGGCCCAAGACTAAAAATGATCGGGCGGTCCTCCAGTATAACGCTTATTGTTGGGCGGTTTTCTAGCGTAACGCTTGTTGATACGGGCGGTTGTCTAGCATAACGCTTGCGTGAGGCGGACATCTAGCAAAACGCTTGATGTAGGGCGGGAACAAAACATTACGCCTGATTCTAGACGGACTTCTAGAAGCACGCCCAAGAGACGGGCACACCACTAGACAAACGCCTGATGGAGCGGTGCGCCAGAACTACGCCTGATCGAGTCATCCTTGTGCGAGAGAAGCGTGTGAGCTGAAAAAGACGGGCGGTGTCCTAGCGCTCCGCCTACAATTCCAAGCGAGTTCTTAACAACCCGCCCCATCTTCTCTGCCTTCTTCTTCAGCCGCAACTTCTATTTTTCCTCATGCAACTTCTCATCAAGCCTTCAACTTGAGAAACTCCGTCACTCCACCAACACCACCAGCACCATAGCAGCACCGAGCCTGATTTTGTGAGAAACCCTCATCAATTTGGAAGGTAATAACCTTAAGCTTATTTTTAGAAGTGATAACCTTAATTTATAATTTAATGTTTAATAAATTTTGTTTAACATTTTATTTTGATTTTGATTATGAGAATTGAAGTTATATTGTTTTAATTGAATTGAATTTAGGGGTGTTGAAGTTATTGTGTTTTAAAATTGGGTATAAATTTTTTTTGGTATTTTAATTGAATTGAAGTTATAATTGATAATGAGAATTTTAGGGTTTCATTCTAGGGTTAGAAGAATTTGTTGAATTTAAGTAAAAATTGAAAAAGTATTTAGTTAATTTTAGTTGAGTTGTGGATAATTATTTGATTAATTGAATAATATTATTGTTTATGAAATATGGGAACTCTATTATGTTGAATTTTATTTAGCCGTAAAATTTACGCAAATTCTGAAGATGAACAGAAACAATGTTACAAGATAGGGACGAATTGGTCCACCAACTATGAACTTTACTGGTATATGTGCTGTTAGAGGTTCGAATGGTATCAAATACATATTGAACCTGAAGGTGGTGTAATTTTTGATCCACCAATCTTTGTTGATTTGGTGAATGAGGAAGTTCAACCACCAATAGTTGATAACCGAATGTCTGTTATAAGGGACGGAACAGATGTGTTGGTCAGGACAGTGACCCGTTCGCTTGAATCTGGGGAGTTGATGAGTATTGCAAAACAACGGGGAGTTCTACAAGTGCTTAACGAGATAGCAACCCTTTCTTCTGAAGAGAATGAAAATCGCCCCAACTAAATGAATTATCTACTTAGATGTTTTTATCTTTTAAAGCGTTGTTGTTTATGGTGTTAAACCTTATTAGTACTTTTATTACGAATATTAATATGTTAATTTACCGTGAAAGAGTTGCTTGTAGTTTGTGAACAACATATGCAGTTGCTAAGTTATTTTCTTTATTACCTACTTATAACAGTATGACAATATCTTACTAGGTTCATACATATTCCAACAGTTGCTTACATATTTATTAAAACTTAACCTTCTTACATGTTTGACATAAGTAATATCTGTTTCTAATAGATTCTGGTTTTGTAGAAGTGAGCAGCTTCATCTTACCATCACAACATGGATCTGTGCATGGTAAGAGGTTGGTTCTACAGTTATAAGCCATGTGATCGGCTTCCCCATATGAGTAGCAGTAAAATTGCTTCTCTTTTAACCACTTTTCATCATCTGGTAAAGTTGGTGGAATAGGTGGTGGAATACCTTGGTGTGAAGCTACATAAGCATCTAACCAGATGAAAACTCCACAGTAGTTGCACTTCACATAAGGTTGAAATCCAGTATTTCCTTTTCTTGCTTTTCTAAGAAACAGGTACCCCTTGTAGTTGGTTAGTGTGCATTTTCTACCTTCACAAGGACAATCTCTGGCAACATGACCAGCAAAAAAAAAAACACTTAGTAATTGGTGATGAGCTTGAACCCTCCATTATGTATGTTTTGTGTGAAATTTTTTCAAGAATTGTGTTGTTGAAGAAGAAGATGAGAATTTGCAGGTGATGGTGGTGAAAGTAGGATATGACAACAGTCATATTATAACAGGAGCGCCAACGGTCATTTTTTTTTGAAAAATGTAAAAATCAGACCGTTGGATCTGAATTAAGCTTTGATACTGTTAAAGGCATGTGAGTTTTTAAAAAACAAAAAAAATTGAAATTTAAAATAAAATTATGATACATTTAAGCTAACAATATATCGGTTAAAAATAAACTGAAAATAACTTAATTAGTTCATAAAAGTTGAAACTTAAAATGACAATGCTAATAAGAACGCAAATTTTTAGGTTTAAGGTATTCCAAGAATCCTTTAAGGTTGGTTTAACCTTTTCTTCAAAATGTCTTCCTTCCTAAGTTCGATGTACTTTCTTGTTACCGGATCCATCCCGGAGACATCCATCATCATTATACGAAACTCGTCGTCTGCTTCTTTCTTTGCGTCAAGTTTTTCTTTCCTAGCTTGTTTTGCCGCAAACTTGCCGAAGACCCAGCTAGTTTTGCTGCAAACTCGGTTTCTCTCTGCGCCATCTTCATTTTTGTTTGTTCTGTATATTTGGTGTTGAAGTTTTGTTGCTCTTTAATAATAGTTTCCATCATTTCCTGTTGGCCACTCGATTTTGCTTTCCCTTTTTTCTTCTGTCGTTTCGCCTCTTTTTTTCCCATCTGACGGATATATATGTTAGGTATATCTCCTATGTCTTTATATCTACTAGGATTGTCTTGGCTTATTTCCTATATTTCCCGGTTTTCCCTACCGCTTTCGGAATCTGACGCAGCTTGTGATGAATCAAAAACAGCTGTCGATCGTCGTGAATATTTTATATTATCTAACATAATTGTGTAGCACTCGTCATGCTTAAAACTTTTGCCACCATTAACTTCCTTGAAAAGCCTCTTTACTTTTGCAATCTGTTTTTTTAATTCAATTTGGTGGAGGATATACAATTCAAAACAGTAATGTAATCGTCAAAATTAAATGAGTAGTTACCTTATCATCGGGGCCCTATCCAGTATGGTGTTCACGTTCCACTTCCGCCTCCTTTGCAGAGAAAAGTGCCACATCTTTAGTTATTCCCTGAAATCGTTTCTGAAGGGAGGTCCAACTGCGCTGTGGCATCGAAGGCATGGCTTCTTTCATCTGATATAATATGTGAGTCCATAATCTTTCTTCTGATTGATCGGCACCAATACTACAATCTTGAGATATTGACAAATGAATTTTACACATCGTTACATCTTCAGATGTTAATTTGGACCTCGTGGTCTTGGGGGTGGCATAATTCTAATCGATTCGAAGGTAATTATATGAAAAAGAACTTAATTATTTTCGAATACTAACTAGATAGCTATGAGTTTTTAGTAAAATGAAAATGGATTATTATTCCATATATAGGTGTCATAACCGTTGCAACGGTAAAAAAATGGTTAAACACTCAACGGTAAAAAACTCAACGGTAACATCTCAGGCGTTACTCTAGAGTAACGTTCATAGGAGTGGCAACGGTAACATATCTCAGGTGTTACTCTAGTATAACGCCCACAGGAGTAACAACGGTAACATATCTCAGGCGTTACTCTAGAGTAACACCCACAGTAGGGCGTACGTTTAGCCACACGCCTCATAAGTAGGTGTACGTCTAGGGTGCCGCCTGTTGGTGGGCGTATCGTTTGAATACCGTTTGAATGGGGCGGTGATTTGGTTACCGCCTGCTGGTGGGCGTGATCCTAGACGCACGCTTCATCAGGCGTTATCTTAGGATAACGCTTCATCGGGCGGAAATTTGGTTACTGCCCGTGTTTTCAAGCGGTATGCTAGGAGAACGCCTGTCATCAAACGTTTACCTACACGCCCGCTTATAAATCAGACGGTTACATACAAGACCGCTCGACTATAATGGTTTTAGTCCGAAAAAATGACTAAGTCCTGAACAGTGGATTTTCTGGACCAAAGATTAAATTACCTCGTCCCACTGTGGCTGCTTTTTCCGGACTAAAGAGTAAATTCACTCTTTAGTCCGTGTTTCCCTCGTCCCACTATGATCATGTTTTTGGCTATATATTACAACTATTGGATCCGTGCAGCTAGATCCTCGTGTGTAAACATTAGTATACCCATGGCTATATTGTTTGAGTTTTTTAATGTATTTTTGTTTCCGTTGATGGGCAACCATAAAAAAATTCTTAATTTAAAACTTTCTTTTATTCTCTATAAAGCAGTGTAATTTTTTCTATTTGGTGTAAGTTTTTTCTAGTGCACCACTGAATATAATTTTACAAATAAAAACACTAGTTCTTGATGGTATTTATTTATCATCGTTAAAAATTATCAGATTCTTTTTTTACCCTTATAAAAGGCCTTCTAATAAAATTCACGCATGACCCGTTTAGGTTCAGGATCGGCTCTGTCAAATGTATCCACATCTTCCAGCGGCAGTACAGATGATCCTCATGGCTCATCTTGAACCCCACGCAACAACGTTTTCCACTGTCACGTTTGAAACTCCACCGGACATCTCACTGCCTATAGATAATCCGGTACTGTTGTATATAAAATTACACAAAACGATTTAGCTTCTCAACAAAGATTAGTAATCCTAGGCCAAACAAGAGTATACGCATATAAAAAGATTTCGACGTGGCTGCAGACTCGATTCTAACATACTCGAGAACACCCCATCACTTGACAATGTCACTGGCGGGGACTTGAACGGTCTTAAACCGCAACAAGGATGGCCAAGATGGCTGTTTAAGCCACACACAACCACATGATAGCTGTTTAATGCATAACCGCATTAGATAACTCTTTTCACTGCCTATGACGCGAAACGCCAAAGTAGCCGCCAAGGACCAAGGTCAAAAAGCTTCAGGAAATGAGTATCAGTGTGTTTCTAGCAATGAATGCCAAGATAGTTCCTGAGAGCTAAAATTAGAAGAGAGGAATACCTTTAGTTTGAATCCATCTGTTTATCCCAGAAATCCTCTTTGCTTACCAAGAAGATAGCAATGACGTACAATACAATGCAGCCAACAACAGTACCACATGTAGTTTGCACAAACCTTGTAGAAGAGTAATCAGTTTCTGTTTCTCCAGGAAGAACATCAAAAAGTACGGTACCAATATTCATGCCAAAGATTCCTAAAACTACGATTCCCGCATTCAGTAATAAATTGGCTGCACCGATCAAAACTCCCATCTGTAGAAGCTGATTCTGTTTGTCATCCAGCAATATATATTGATGTAATCCTCTGTGTCATCCATGTATTCCCTCATCTTTAAGAATTGTAACAAACCAAGAACAGTGATCCAAGATATATCAGTACAACCAACTCAACATAAAATTTTAGTCTATTGTTTCAAGAAAAAAATTGACTTTTTTTTTTTTTTTTTTAATTTGAAGTGTTTACAGGAAACAAATGAAGACTTAGTGATAACATACAGTTGACAGTTTGTTTAGTGTTCCTTCTATCTGGGAAAAGTAAGCTTCTAAGAGCATCTCCAACTCTTCAACTTTTGGCTTAAAGTAACCAGTTAGCATACTGCTCTTGTTGCTCTGCGGGTCGACATCATCATCTCTGAAAGTGAAAAGTGTACTAAGAATCAGATAATATTTGTTACAATGTTTCTAATATTTAATTTAACAAACATCTGGTAAAATACGTCATAGTAGGGTGGATCATCACAGAGTGGTATCAGAGCCAGGATTTTTTGCAGTGTAATTTCAACATTGCTTAGGTAGAGCTTAAAGTTCAATTCTTAAACGAACACATTATCAAGGGATATTTAGACAACTGAACTAGGGGAGGATTGGACCTAGGATTTCCTCTAAAACCATGTACGCAAGAACACGGCATGAGTACTTGATACCCGTAAGTAAGTGAACTCATGCTCAATTACAGGACGCCACCAATTAAGAACCAGATGTGTTATAAATATTGGTAATATAGTGTGGACACACATTACTTAAATGAGAGCGAGTATAATCGACTTACCTTTCACTGTCAGACTCACATTCATCATTTTTTATTTCATTATCATCCTTCGAAGCAGCTTCATCAGACCCCAAATGATGAAGCTTATCTGTCAAATACATCTCAGCCATATCCATATCATCGTCCAGCAAGTTTTCAAGTTCATCTCTAACCTGAAAATGGATAAAGAATTAGAAAGGAGTAAGTGTATTTCTAAACCGGTGGTATGTAAAAATAACTCACCTTTTGCACACGTCCAAGCAATGAACTAGACGACTCTTTATTTGTCTAGCAACTTGGAGGTTAAGATTACTGATTTTAGAAGTCAGCTCATCTACAGCCGGATATGCTTCTCGTTCCAGTGTGGATGTCTGGGCAAAGAAACAAGGAAAGATTCAGAGAGATAATAGCAAACTTCTAGAACTTACAAACCCAAAAAACTTGCCAAGGTAAATTTGACAGAGTTTAATTACCTCATTACATAATGGAGAAACCACAAAATTATACTCAATTGAGCAGACAAGTATAGTAATATCTGCTACATGTAAGCAGATCACGACTACCATCTCCTACCACTTGGTGTAGTTTATGTACAAGTCAAATTCACGGTTAAATGCAATTTCAGAATCTAAATAAATAAAAATACATGATACAAACAATCTCGACGTAATAGTATATCACTAGGATTATACATTGTACTATCTGCTGTAGAAAGAATTGAAGTTCCTACCGAAAAGTCGCAACATAGCCAAAACAATGTATGAATGTGCAGACACAGACCAATATGGTTTTATTCTGCTCGGTCCATAAACGAAATCAAGAGAACCAAAATCTAAAACCATGCTTACAACAACAATACTCTAAACCAAATGTCCTACAATAGGCACAAAATCAAGGACCTAAAAGTGCAAACGGAATTGTTTCTTACTTCCCTAAGCATTTTCAACAAAGCAGTATAAGTTAGACAATAATAACCACAACGAAGAAGCAGTATAAGTAATCAAAAGAAGAATATACCTCAGTTTCAAGACTCTTCCAAGCAAATTCAAGACAAACTTCAAGCACTTTAAATTCAAAAGGCAAAAAACCACTGGCCCACCCGTCTTCCTTTACATCTAACAAACCCTTGGTAACATTCTTATCATTATAACCTGAATTACGAAATGAAGATGGAGATTTGATCTTTGGGGAAGCTATTATTATTTTGTGGTTTGACTCTAACCGGTAACCGGTCACACAATTAAGAAATCCGTTGCTTTGTTAAAATAATGATTTTATATATATTTTTTTGGCGGGAGCTTCTTGTCGGTTTCGGTTCTGTTTTGGTAGTAAGGAAAATTTATTTATATGCGGACCTAGTGTCCAAAAGCCCAAGCCTTATTGCGAGAACAAAGATCTGACTCAGCATTTGACACAGTCCAGGCCAGATCGCTTATTTTGTCTTCTTTTTTTTGTCTAACTCGAGGTCCGACTGTTGGTTTATATGTTCGACTGGCAGGCGTTTAAGTCAGTATCATTTTGTATCTGATTCATTGAACAATGTAAGCCTGGATTCAAGAGATTTCTGTAACTTTACTATTTAATAACTTATCTAATCAGACATAGTGATTCAGCTAAATCAGATTTAGACGAGCCATTTGAGTCAGAAAAAAACAAACACCTCAACAACCTACATGGGTATTTCAAAATAAGTCTAAATCTAAAAATAAATTCTTGTTATACCTTGGTTTATTTTGAACGAGAGCCGCTAGTGGGTTTGGGTCGCTGATACAAGAGGAACGAGATATAACCGTGCTCATGCTACGCTTCGATGCTTCACATCCTGTACTACCACTCCTCGACAACTCCATTAGAAAAACATTTACATATTTGAATCTTTGATTTGTTCATTTCAGATTGCAGTTTATCGTAACATCTACATATCAATCGACTGATTCAGAAAAGATGTTCACTAATAAGCTTACATGACGGAGAGAAAACCTACACCTCTTCTCAGAAGCAAAAAAAAAATTGGATGGGAGGGTTTACTTAAACTAATGCAAACATTTGATATCATCATTATCATAGAAGAAATCGGGGATGACCTGTAAATAACGGCGAACAAGCTTCTTCAGAATGCTCCATATCTGCCCTATCCTTATATTTACTGCTTGGTAGCTACTTACACTCGATTGATTGAAGCTCGAAGCTCGAAGCTCATTAAGAGCCACAGGAATACTACAACCCTTTGAATAAAATTCAGTCCTACGAAGATCCTCAGAAATCGTAGTCTATATCAGTGACATTTTGTGCACCGCGTTTAATCAAGTTCCCTTGCTCATCGTAAAGGTCAAGGTTCTCACATGGTGCTGGGAAGATTGAACCAATAACACGACCTTGAACAGATGAACACTGGAAGATATGTTTTTTCTTGTATGATATTCCAACTGAGAAGTCTCGGAATGTTAGGTTTCTCAAGGGGATTTCTGGACTTCCATGAAGTCGGACTGGCACACGTACTCCCTGACCATGTATATTGATGAAATTTATGTTACTGAGGATTGGATAGGCTTTGGGATCATACCCTGCATCAGGATGCTCATTGTAATCAGTCTTGACCACAAATCCTACCCGCACATTGTCGAATGTGATGTTTCGGTAGGTGATGTTTTGAATGTATCCACCTCTTCCTGCGGTGGTCTTGATCCTCATGGCTCGTCTTGAGCTCCACACAACAACATTTTCCACAGTGATGTTTGAAACTCCACCAGACATCTCACTGCCTATAGATACTCCAGCACTGTTGTATAATAATTACACAAAATGATTCAGTTTCTCAACAAAGATTAGTACTCCTAGGCCAAACAAAAGTATATGATTAGCCTGAGATTATGTTGGTCCTTCGCAAGAGTTAGAATTTGTAGATTCAACTCTAATATGGAACAAGAAGATCACACTCCACTATGTCACTGGTAGGACTTAAACAGACTTAATTGTAACAAGAAAAGCAGAGCTGGCTGTTAAAGCCACCACAATCCCATGAGACTTACTAAAGAATCACACTTGTGCTGCAGGTTCAATGCAGTTCTGTAGACTAACTTTTTTCACAGGCAATGAGGCGATACAAAAAATTTGCAGACAAGGATGGCCAGGGTAACAAACTTCGGGATATGTGTATCAGTATGTTTCTAACAATGAATGCCTAGATAGTTCCTGAGTTCCGGAACATTAAATCTTAACATATGATGCAGACTAATTCTTACCTTACTGTAGAACGAACAACAAGGTTCCGAATAAGAATGTTAGTAGATGGCCGACCATAAGCAACTCCATACTGATCCCAACCACTCTTTATTGCAATTCCGTCATCTCCTACACTTATGTAACAGTCCTCTATCACCACATTGTCACATGAATCTGCATAAAGAAAACACTGCTTTTTATACAGAGGTTGAGAAATAACGAAAACAAAAAAAATAAACAAACAAATTTTTGCACCACGGGAAATCCTAAAACCACTGCTGCTCAGCACTCAATTAATAGACGAGCTTCTAGAGCAGCATTGAGTAAGCAAACAATGTTATGTATAAGTTCCATGAAAGCATCATTACCAGGATCTATCCCATCCGTGTTTGGAGCACCAAAGACAGGAGCTAAGATGGTGACGTTTGTGATGAAAACATTCTTGCAGTCGTAGGGATGGATTGTCCAGAAAGGAGAATCACATAGGGTTATGTTCGAGATATGGATGTCACTTGACCATAATATCTGCACAAGTGGTCCCCTCGTGTAGTTGAGAAGCTTTTGTTTGTACTTCTTCCACCATGACGGACCTTGTCCATTGATGGTACCATTATGACCTGTGGGTAAGTGAAGAAAAATTTACAAAGTATGTCATACATTGCTGCTTATCACGGCTAGCATGTGTTTCAGCTTCAGCAATGAACAATTCTCTTTTGACTAAACATTACATTCATAGGCTGGACTATATTATAGAAACTCAATGATTCGTATCATACCAAAAAGCAATTGTTTGGCCAGCACATATGACAGATCGGACTACTAACCCACAGTTTAATAGTTGGGAATCTAAGCCTTATACTAGAGAAATCTAGATAGCTAGCTAAAATTCCGCACTAAAGTTTGTAAGAAACAACAAAAACGAAGACGCTAAGTTCTCTCATATTCCTAATATTTGGTCTGTGAAACTTCAATCTAAAGGAAACCAGGTAAAAGAAATCCATCAAACCTGTAATAACCACATCCTTGAGATGCTGACCATGAATCAGACTACCATATCGAGGTCCAGCATGCTCCCTCCCAGCTCCATATGATGGTAGAGGAGGCATAAGGGGCCACAACTCTTCGTTCTGTCATATTATGAAGTTAGTATCTCTAATACACACATACTTTTCCACTCACTTATTAAGAAGATGGATGAACCTAATTTGCACAAATAGAAATAATTAAGAAACATAACCTAAAGTTGAACATTATACACATAAGCGCACTAGAATAATTTTGATTTACATTACAAGTACACAGGATCTTAAATAACTAAATCAGTGTCAGATGAATATGTTTCGGTTACTAAAAATCGATAAATTCCCAAATAGTGTCTAAGCCTAACTTATTTTTCTTTCTTAGTAGACCCTAAAGGTAAAAGTTAACAATAGCTTATTTGACTTCTTTGAGTGACATAACTCCAATCTCAACAATCCCAGTAAAGGTAAGTCACTATTGTTGGTTAAGACTACGATTTCCAGTTACGGACAAGTTCAACCAAAACATGATACAAGCTTTCTCTAGTAGTTTTGCCACATACTTAAGTTCCTTAAATCATCATACTCTTTATAGATCCCCCCACTAACAATCATAATCACTGCCTACTCCATGACTAAATAACTAGCAACATTGTCAAAATATTAAAAGCTTTTCCTCTTTAAGCTGAAAAGAATAATCAAAACCAAAAACCCGCCACAAATAGATGACGGACATGAGAAGAATTAAAAGCGTTTCCTCGTAAGTTTTAGTGTCAATTGTTACCTATACATTCCAAGTATCTAATTTATAGCAAGTTACTTTTCTTACTACACGCAACCACTTCAAATTAATGTCTTAAATGGGTTTCCGAATTTTCAACACACTAACAATCCACACTAACCGCAGATCGATTATACACCTATCATTCAAACAAATTCAGCATAATTACAATGTAAAAACATGAACGAAATGTCACCTCAATGCCAAGTATAGTTGCACCTTCAGCAAGAAACAAAGTCATATGACTAGTAAGATTAAACGGCGCCGTAAGCCAATCCCCAGGTGGTACATTAAGTTGCCCACCACCTTTCTTCCCCAGCTTCGCAATCTCCATGATCGCCTTCTCAAAAGCTTTGGTATTCTCAGTAACCCCATCACCTTTACCACCAAAATCAGTCAAATTAAATGCAAATGGTCTCAACATTGGCATTGGTTTTCCATCAACTCTCAAACCCCATAATCCATCAACTAGAAGATTTCTTTGCCAAATAAACAATGAAGCAAAACCCATGATCCATAAAACTGCAAATAATGTTCTGTGTGATGATACTAATGCTGTTATACATTTTTTCCATTCTAATCTCTGGCTGTATATTCTCCCAAACATGATCTTACACTATACAAAATCAGCTAATTTAATCTTACTAGGGTTTTGAAATTTTAGTGTTTTGATCAAATCTGAACTCAAAATCAAAAAATTTAAACAAAGGGGTTTTGGAATTTGATTGTTTTAAGCAAAACCCATGCTTAATATGAGTATAAATTGGATGAAAAGATTAAGCTTTTAGGAAATTGTTGTCTGCAACTTTAGATTTGAAGATTGGAAATTTGGAGCCTGAGAGGATGAAGAAGATAGGGAAGAGTTGGGAATTTGGAGAAAATAGAGATTAGGGTTTGGTAGTGATAGTAGTAGTTGTGATTGTGGGAGTGAAGTCATGATCAGGAAGATGTTTTTGAGTACATTGAAAGGGAAGACAGACACTGTGAGAGAGGGAGGTTTTAAGTGAAAAAATTAGTTTTACAAGTTTGATTATGATTGTGATTAATGAATGTTCAAATGACTAAACTACTCTTATGGATTTTGGTTATGATTTTCTGACAATTCTACAATCTAGATAATTCATACTACCTCGGTTTCAAATACATAGGCTGATTTCAAATCCAGATTTGGTTAGTGTTTAAGGTTCAAGATTCAGGATTTCAAGTGTTGGATGTTGATATTGTGGTACTTGTTTCCACTCTGAAGTGCATATTTTTGCATTACCCACTGGTATAACTTAGAATACCTTACAGTCCAATAATCGGCTATTCAATCTTTGAAGAATTTCAGAATAGGTAAACAATCTTTTTGAAGAACTTGTCAAGGGCATCAATTTTGTTGAATCGTAAAATGATGTAAAGTAAGATGTCTATCTCTATGGCCTATGGGTGCATTGCTTGTTTCTAAAGGGAAAACATAAGCAAATTAAATTATTTCTCTATTTAAAATGAGTAGTATTAGTAGTAAGTAGATATGGTAATGGATAGAGACATGGAGTTTAGGGGATGATCAAGGGTTAGAGCTATTACATTGACATACCTCCTACAAATACTAAAGGAGAGTGATACGACTGGAGCAAGTGATAGTTGTGTTTGTTGATCAGAACCCATCAATGATGTTGTTCTGATGGATTGATGGATGAAAAGACTTAAAAGATAGTGACTATGTACAAAACTTATGTGTAAAACTCAACGTATATAATTATCCGTAAAATTCTCAGTAAACAATGTTTGAATACAAACCTTTTCTTTTTTTCCGTTAACGAAGCACGAATTGAATTTAATAAATTAAAAAAAAAAAAAACATTGTTCTACAAGGGTATATCTTAATCATTGAGTTATTTAAAATAATTTGAGTTAAAAAAAGCAGGGTTATATGTTCCTAAATTGTTGTAGAGAGGTTTTTCGATTGACTTTTATCTGCAGCATGATTCGTCAGAATATTTGTTGTTTGATTTCCTTCCATGTAATTGTGATGGATAACATATTGCGGAACTTGGAGCCTTTTATGCGTGATTTTTATAATTAATTCAGTTATATACCAACGTAATAAAATATCAGAGCCGATGAATCGAAGCAGGTTTTTCAAGTCTGTTTCGAACTATACTTTCTCCCATTGCCTCTTAGTCACCGTTCTTGATGCGAAGAGCATCTTCCATGTCTCAGCTATTAGTGCAGTGGTGATGCCTAAAGATTACGCCAACGCTACCACAGTTCTTGCCGTCGGATCCCTACATTTGAAACCCGCACCTGAATTCTAGGGTGTTCTTTAGATGCCACATCCGTATTTATCTTAATCCAATTTAAATTAGGGATAACCTAACCTACCGAGATGGTCGTTGTTGATTGTGTTGTGTTTGTTGGGTTTACGGATGGTGGCATACCATATAACACAAGAGGCAGGATCTCCTTTGTCCAAGTGAATCCCTGCTAAAGTTTGAATGTCATTTGTATAATGTTTTTTTGAGTTTGGTTGATTTTAACGATATATTGATTTATTTCTGACTATACACAAGGACAAAAGGAAAAAAAAAACAAGGTAATGATAGAGGTAGGGGATGTTATTTGTAATAGTTGTGCGAGTATTGTTGTTTGGGGGATGCTGGAGTAATATGGTAGTATTCGGCTGATTTGATAGGCTAGTGAGGAAAGTGTATCATGTTGTTACAACGACCTGGCATTGAACTAATATGTACAACAATTTCTGGATTAGTATTGCAATAAGGATCCGAAATAGGTTGGAGTTGGTGAGATGGATACAGTTAAAATAATGAAGGTCGATATCTCTTCAATTGTATTGTTGTGGGATATGGTAGTGTCCATTGGAAATTGGTGGCTGGTAGTGGGTGTTGATGGTCATGTTAGGCATTTTTTATCCGAAGCTATAGAGTATCTTCCAGTTTCTATGTGTGGCCAGATGATCTTATTTTAAGGGATATTCGAGGCAGATGGATATTTATGATTCCCTAGGTTGCGAGTGGAGAGAGATGGTTTAGTTTATCATGTAACCAGTTATGGGATTAATGATATATGATATCAGCCACCGCCTGGATAGGATGGCATTATGTAGGATCAAGGTATGTAAAGTGCAAGATCTTGTTTTCCTGTATAGAGGTTGTCAAACTGTTTTTGATACCATAAAATATATGTTGTTTAATTGGAGGTAAGAGTGATGCCAATTGCCTCCAGTATGGACTGGTTGAAGATGAGTTGGATAAAGTGTCCGCAAAATGGGTTGTTGTTTAAAATATTTCTCTTTGTAGATCGAGGCAGGCCTAGATGGAGTCAGGTTGCTCATGTATGTTCCATACTTCTTCATCAGTAGAGTTTTCTTATGGTCACTATTGTTTCGAATGCTCATCCATCCTCCTGTTTTGGGTTTGAATAAGTTGTCTCATCCTAATGGATGAAGTTTTCTAACGGAAGAATCATACCAAAAAAAAAAACTGATGATACGATTAATCCTTATGCATGTGGGTGGGGACAAGTTGTGTTTGCATAAGGTGGTTGAAATTATGGGTCAGAAAAGAGTTTATGAGTAATAACCTCCTTGCTAGATATTTGGTTATCCTTCCTTTTGCTTTTCATGCCATACATTGAAGTTGTGGTACAAAACTGAGGCGAGGTGGTTGAAATGTTGAAAAATGACGAAGTTTATCCACTTCATAATGATCCATCCTTGAATGATATATAATAACATATTTTGTTGAGTTAATTAACTGACCCGCCGAAGTATCGTAGGAATTGAGTAATTATTTGAGATGTTTATTGCATTTTGAAGATTCCTTATATGCAGTGAAAGGTCGTCCGTTTACGTAAGATGTTGAATTGGTTGAGACTTGTGTGATATGTGATGCCCCCTATGAGATTCTGGCTTTCCAGATATCCTAATTTTGTCGAAAAAATCTCCGCACATATAATAAACGCATAAGATGATAACGAGTCTCATTGTCGAGTACATCTAAGCGAGGTGAATGCGGCGTGCCGTTAATGTTAATCGAGTAGGTAAATTATTGAAATGCATAACATAATGTATTCTATAAAAACGGTCGAAAATTCTAGTTTGGTACGTAAAAGCTCTTCTAATGAAAACCCGATCTAAGCTATCATAAACCTACTGTATATCTTGTTAAAAAGATAATTTTGGATCTTTGGTGAGATCTAATGATTTGGTGAGAGCTAATGATTTTGGATCTTTGAGGTCAGAAATGGGAGAAGATGTTGTATGCGATTGGAGAGAATTTTAACAATGATTTTATAAGTGACATTGCAAATTTTATAAATCTGAATTGTGATTGTTTTAATGAAAGGTCTACCTTTGATATTAATGTGAGGTTTGTGTGGTTCATCAGGGGATGAACATCAAGTGAATTAAACAAACTACGAACCATAGCTAAAGATGTAGATGAATTTTCCAAATAACTTTTAAAAAAGGGCTTGGTGCATGTTCAGAACCAATAGATTTTTTTTTTGATATATATATATATATATATATATATATATATATATATATATATATAGGAATTACCTCTTTTGCAAGCATGGTACACCATCGCGGCATTAATATAGGAGTGATAGCTGCAAAAAAATCATCATTTATAATTATACTTGGTGCCGTATATTGATTAGTGAAATGGTCAATCATGAGTTGTACTACGACATCCTTGTCACCGACCCAATTGTTTTTTTTTAATCCTATAATTATTATATGTTGTTGTATAGTTTCTTTTGTGGTGTTATTGTCACCTGATTGCAACAATTAGATTCAGGATCATTGTTGCAAATAAGTTGCATGGCACTTAATCAAGGTCGTGTGTTGACTTCTGAGTTGTTTTTCTTGAAGTAGCAAGTACATCAAGTCGCTTCCGTTAAAGTACATTGGTGGTGCGCTAATTTTATCTGGGTTGTTATATTCTTGATCATTGGAGGGAGGTGGCAAAAAGTTTTTTTGTTCCACTCAGTAAATATTTGGCTAGTTTCTATGAGTTTTCGTTGTAGGTCCGGTGATGGTTCCTTGTTTTGTTGTTGGATCCAAGATGAATCGACCACCTTTTGTAGTTGCGGATGAGCAAGCCAGATGTGTTCAAATTTTTAATTCTTGTTCACCCACCAGTCAATTGCCTTTGTCTGGTGTAGGATTGAAGCATGATTTGACGCTATTCGGGGTAGATGAGTAACCCCTGCATGTGGATTGGAAGTTCGCCAAAGTTATGTGGTTATAGCTTGATCCAATCGTTCGATGATGATGTCTTGTCCTTGCTCATTGTTAGTCAAGATAAATGAGTTCCCCGAAAATCTAAATCTATGAATCCCTTCTCGTCTATTATATCGAGGAAAGATTGAGTTTGAACACAAATTATATGTCTTCCCTTTTTTTTTGATTGATCTATTATATCGAGAAAAGATTGAGTTTGAACACAAGTTACATGTCTGCCCTCTGCCCTCTTTTTTTTTGATTGGTCTGTAACATTATTGAGTACATGCTGGGGCACCCTCACTGGCTTCTTTAGGGGTAGCCAAGAAAGCTCCTCTAAGATGACCCATATCTATTTTACATGGCCTATGTTTGGATAAGCCATTTGTGGGAGGCACAACAACTCTCAAAACACTTTTTCTTTTTAGTTTCAAAATTTCAGGGTCAAGACATTTTAGAGGGACAAAGTCCCCAAACTTCCTTCATCCAAGTTTTAATGGCTCTCTCCATTGCTTCAACTGCATTGTCAAGCTTTTCTCAAAGGTTAGTTAGTAGTATTGACTCCCTTCACTGTACCTATTACCAAGTTAATTTAATCTGAATTTCAATTTTGTAATGTGATTTTTTCTTACTGTGGAATTATTGTACCCATCACAAGCAAGAATCAGTAATGCCACTAATTAATCGAAGTTTCTTTCGGTTGTTAACAGGGAATTACCACAGAAAAGTTTAAATGTGATAGGTTTGCAAACATGTACTACAAAACTAAGAACGGATAAAAGCCATAGAGTGGGTGCAGGAAAAGCTGCTTCAAGTGTTTGTGAACCTCTTCCTCCTGATAGACCCTTATGGTTTCCTGGTACCTCACCACCTCAGTGGCTTGATGGCAGGTACTTTTTTTCGCCTTTCTATTTATCTCTTTTTCTAAATAAAGCCGTAGAGGGAGACGAGCAAGTTACGTTTAGGATATTATCTGTTGAGCCTCTTAGTCGTTGCTATCGGTTCTCAGTCTCTTTATGGCATAATTATGTAGTCTACCAGGAGATTTTGGGTTCGATCCATTTGGACTAGGTTCTGATCCAGACACCCTCAAATGGAATGCACAAGCTGAACTAATCCACGGTAGATGGGCAATGCTAGCAGTTGCTGGAATTTTAATTCCAGAATTGCTCGAAAGCTTAGGCTTCATTGGCAAATTCTCATGGTACGAAGCCGGTTCTCAACAATACTTTGCGGATTCCACTACATTATTTGTCTCTCAAATGGCATTAATGGGGTGGGTTGAAGGTCGTCGATGGGCTGACATTTTAAACCCCGGCTCAGTTGACATCGAACCGAAAATGCCAAATAGAAAAACACCGACGCCTGATGTCGGATACCCTGGTGGTTTATGGTTTGATCCATTTATGTGGGGAAGAGGTTCCCCTGAACCAGTTATGATTTTGAGAACCAAAGAGATCAAGAATGGTAGACTTGCAATGCTAGCTTTTGTTGGGTTTTTGTTTCAAGCTCTTTATACAGGTGAAGGTCCTATTGAGAACTTGATGGCTCATATTGCTGATCCTGGCCACTGCAATATTTTCTCGGTAAGCAACTTACCATTGATTAATTTACTAAAATCTAACAATTTTAGCAGTGAAATGCTCTTTCTCCAAAATCAAAATCATCTTCATATCCCAGTACTTTAGTTTTGTCTCCTGACTTACTCTCCCTTCTAACGGTTTCATTTACATAATGCAGGCTTTTGCATCACACTGAAGAACTAGTGGTTATGTAATAGCACTTTACGCCCAACATCACCCACAATTTTTTGACAGTATGTACTGACTGTGGTCTAATTATAATGTAAATCTGTTATTATGATATATATATGTATATATATATATGCATTTTTATACAATAAAAAAAAACGGTATTCTCGTTCTACCCAGCACTCTATCCTCAATATATTACCAGCTAAATAATACATAACCGCTATAGGATTCACCAAATCAAATGTTGGCAAACTCCAATAAGGTAACTGGAGTATGGAGTTTGGTAATATCCCCAGTAAAAATTATTATGAATGTACAAATGACAAATTCACCAACCTACGTTAATAGCTTTGGGGTAGGGCTGTCAACAGGTATTCTAATACCCAAAACTGAACCGGAACCAAAACTGGATGAAACAGATCCAATTCAGGATCTTTTTATTAGACCCATCAGTAAGTTTAGGACTCGACAGGTAAAACTGATAAGATTTCGGATCCTAATCGGTTTTACCTGTTTATCTATTTATTTTGATACTTTTGGTTAAAATTCAAACGGTTTGTCAACTATGAACTTTAGATTTCTATCATTTTTCATTTTTTTTAATCTTAAATTAGAAAATTAATAAAACAATGACAACAATTTTATACATAAATATATTAGATTTAAATCAAAATCAAAAAAATAATGTATTCGTTTCTAAAGATCTAACAAGCACCCGGAATTAATACATACCCACATTATTTACCAAGTCTATTAAATTAAGATCCAAACTCGTAATTATTAAAAAATTGAACCCAATTATTTTAAACATGTCCGGTTTTGGATCCTATTGTATCCGAAAGAAACCAGACTCACTGACAGCCCCACTTGAGGAGGAACATGGCCCTCTTAACATAGGTCCACCCCTACCGGTGGGCCGATCTAGTCAATCCGGCTCTGAGAAACAATCGGTTACTAAACCAAGTGTCACATTCACACCACGTAACCCAAACTCCCACCACGTACAGATTCTTCGTTTACGCCACTTGGAGGCTAAACTCACCTCTAATTGAAACCGAAAAACGTTTTATTACAGAAAACTTTTTCACAAATCAAAAATTCCACCGAAACAAAAGAAAATGTATCGTTTTGCAGCAAAGAGAATTCTGGTTCAGAGGAGAACCATAATTACAAATCCTAATAATAATAATCAAAGAAGAAATGTTCTTCAGCTTCCTCGTTTGATTGCTACTACTACTGCTCCTGATCCAAATTTCCCACAAAAACCAATCACTGATCAAAAAGTCCCTAATTCTTCTGCTTCTACTCAGAATCGATCAACATCAGAACGATTAGGACAGGATGTACCAAATGTAGCAGAAAAACTAGCTGCTGAATCTGCAGAGACATTAAAGAAAGTAGCTGAAGAAAGGGTTGATGATAGAAGTCAAAATGAGAGGAGAAGAGAAGAGGATAGGTTTAAAGCTAGGCCAAGAGTTGAATATGAAGACGAACAAGCTCGTGTTCTTCAAGCTTCTCTTCCTCATGTGGTTTGTTTTCACTCCTTTTGATCTGGGTTATGTTTGTTTTGTTTAATTTGATGATAAATTTTGCAAATATTCATTAAGTTGTGTAGTTTTAGTTCAGGCATTTTCTCAAACACTTTGAGTTAGAATGATTCCCATTCTCTGCTTACTGTTGTAATTAGATGATTAAATATGTTTTGAAGGAGTAAATAGTGATATGCTGATATGATAATGTTGATTTGGATTTGGATTTGTACAGCTTAGGTTGGGATGGAGTGAAGCTGCCATTATTACAGGGGCTAAGGAAGCTGGGGTGTCTCCTTCTATTGTTGGATCTTTCACAAGGAAAGAAGCAGCACTTGTCGAGGTATTTATAATATTTGTGCAGATACATGTCTTGGGATATATTGAACGATAACGTGGGGGTAGACAACTTTGAATTAGGGAATTGATTGAATTGTGTTTGTAATGGTGTTCAAAGTATTTGGAAGTTCATATTCGGTTAAACATGGATGTTGAGGACTTGCCCTTGCAATGTAGTTAACTCTAAAATTTATGTTTGAATTAGTGCTTTTATATGTTTAGTTTGAAATTGTGTTTAATACGTGGCCATTTCATCTTCTTGTATTTAGTTTTTCATGGATGATTGCCTGCACAAATTGATCGGTAGAATTGAGTCAGGAGAGGCCCTGAATACAATGATACACAGTGACAGAATTGCGAAACTCATCCAGATACGTCTAGAAATGCAGGCACCGTACATATCAAAGTGGTCTCAAGCACTTAGCATTCAGGTGTCGTATTCTAATCTTGTTCTTATCTCGTTGAGACTTGGAGTACTGTCTGGCTATTTTTTTTAAAATTCGTAAGTGTTATCTTAGTTGTTGTTCAATCTACTCTGTTGTGCGTTTATTTGCAGGCACAACCACTGAATATCCCTACAAGTTTTAACCAGCGGGCAGTGTTGATTGATGAAATCTTGCATGCTTCTGGTGATCAAACCACTGATATTGACTGGTATGTGAAGCGTACAGTTCTTGGAGGAATCTATTCTGCATCTGAGGTTTACATGCTGACTGATAATTCACCAGGTTTGTTACTTCTTCTTTTTGTAGTGCTCAGCATTTGTTTGGCCTTTGTTTCACATGAAAAACTTGAGTGCTTTATGAGTAGATTTGTTTAAAGGAAGAGCAAAATAAGATTTGAGGAGTACCAAAATCATAGTCGACCCATCAATTCTAAATATTTGTGTGAGTCGGACTAAAATAGCCCTACCCACAAACTTCTCACAGACGCATAAGATAATTTAGACATTATTTTTTCACTGCCATTACAGCCACCGTTACAGTCGCAGCCTCCTCCACCGCCACCATTACCATTACCGCCGCTACCAAGAAAAGAAAAAAAAGAAAAAAACCTAGCACTATTACTAGTAGTGTGGTATTCTTCACGAATGCGCAGGTTTGAGTGTGTTCCTTCCTTCTTCGTGTTAAAGAGAATCTCTTTCGTTTTTCATTACCACAAATGGAAAAACACATAAAAACTCCGTTAAACAGGCTATCATGCGCCTCGATCACCGAAGCCACGCTAATCTAATCCATCTAACAACCAAAACCCCAGAAACATGCATTTCATCATCAAAATCCCCCTCCAATTCCATATAAAAATTCCCAAAATGATCATCTTACTGAACACATGGTAAATTAGTCTCAGTCGAAAAGATTATATCTGGTCAACATAAGGTTGGGTCCAGAAAGTCCAATTACTAACAGAGTTGTTGCATGAGATTTATAATCAAAGGGGGGTTAAACTTTCTTAATGACCACACAAAAGTATTGTGTATCTGCTGATGGTGGGCATGAAGTTATTAGGAGTAATTGATGTAACTGCTGTTGAATTGATTGAATCTCCATCGTTGCTTAGTAGAGTTGATCATCATAATTTACCATTTTTTTATAAGGTGTTTGATTTTTTAATTTAAGCGATGTTTCTGTGTCGATTTATTTTGAATTAGAAAGAAAGATTTGGTCTGGTGGGGTTGTTGTTGAAAAATGTAATGATGATGATGAAGTAGGGGAAATTGTAAGAACTTGTTTAAGAGAGAGATGTGATTTCTGTTATTGGTGGTGGCCGCGACCACGACATAGGTTATCGTGGTGAAACAATATATTCTTTAAGTAGGTTAAAATATCTTTTAATTGTGAGTGTGGGAGAAGTTTCTGTTAATAAGGTTATTTCAGACTCACATAAATATTGAGTCGACTAGGATGTTTTGCACTTCTCCAATCCTTTTTTACTCTCCCTTTAACCAAAATCTTTGAATAAGGTAGGTTGCTCATTTGATTGACATCAATATGCATCTCAACCAGAATATCTGCTTTTTGAAGAGACCATCTTAATTACTCAAACCGAAACATGTTGATGCAGACTGGAAAAGCATATGCATGTTAGTCGATACTAGATTAATTCGATTTGCATTATAGTATCCATTAGAAGATGCATAACTTTTAACATTCCAAAAGAACACCTGAAAGTTTTGAATGGTGGATAGAAGGCTTGGAGTTAAAAGAGTCATGTGAATTTTCAGCATTGATGTGTAATTTGAACTTTGACAATGACAGACTTCCGTGACACATGGGCGTTTGTAAGGCGCCGAGTGAAAGATGCATTTGATCTAGAGAAAACTGTTCAAGAAGTAAGCTACCCTAAAGCTTGCCGCCTGTTTGATTTCAATCTGTTCTTTTACACCATCATTGAAGTCGCTGAACCGTTGATTGAGTCATTAACTGGAATACCATTGTTTTGCAGGCTAAGTATTTGGCGGAAGCTGTTGGTGCTGGAATAGGAAGCACAGTCCAGGGTTTCATGAAAGGAATATCTCAGGGAGGTCGATAAGCTTAAAAATAGTATTACTGTGAATGTGATAATTTCTTTGTTATATTTACTCAGATGCTTCTGTTAGTGCTCCTGTAATACCTGTGTCTGCGGTTCCTGAAATGGGTCTCTTCATCCATCTTTTCTGAAGTTGCTACTAACTGGTTTTTCGAATAGGTCTCTCTCCCCCCCTTTATGAAGTTGCTACCATCTCTAATTATATCATGAGATTGGGTAGTTCTTGCAACTTGCTATTCGCTCGCAACAGTTTTATCTGTATTTGTTAGTTGACCGTGACCATGCAAGGGATGAGATCTTGCAGGGATCATTCACCCAATATAACAAATTCATAAACTTAAGTCATTGAAAACATGAAAGGAGAGAATGACTTAAATCTATTACATAGGCACCCAAACAGTAGTTGATATCACAGGTCTTGATTTCCAACACAAATGCAACCTACATTTCTCATGTTGCACCCAATAACATCCGGTAAAGAGTCCAACCAAGTACTTTGCCTGAGAAACATTACAATAACTCATGGGTATAGCCTTATAACCCTTCAGTGATGAAAATACATTTTTCCCAGCTCTTCTTGTCACTGCTCCCACAAGGAAATTGCTTTAAACTATCGAGAATCCGAAACTCTTATGAACTCTTCAATCAGCTTCAATCCCACTTTGTAACCGTTGCTAAAGCTAATAACTAGTGAATCATATAGTGATGTGTAGTGATGAAAGGCTTCACAAAAGAAATCTATTGACATTGATGGGATCTTACTAAAGCTCAATATCTCTCTTCTTCTGTTAAAATAATCATCTTTGGAGAAAGTTTACGAATGCCGTTTAAGAAACACTTGACTGACTCAAAGTTCCTGTAAGGTCTATGTAATTGATGAGTCATACTATTGGCAATTAGCTTGTTACTCGCATCGATTCCTTTGTAATCTTCTTCTTTTTGCAACATGATATGTTCGAACCTGAATGGCAAATAGATTGAATCGGCAAACTCTCTCAGCCTTTTACCAGTTTGTCGAATGTATCCCATGCTTGTTGGGTCACCAACAACAGCAGTTATTCTTAAAGAAGCTCCCTTCCTTGATACTAAATCAACCATTAGTGGTGGCATTTGAATCCCTTCCATAACGTTGAAGTCGATAACATGAACTTCTGGGTCTCCTTGTGTTTTCTCGAGGATTGCTTGGTTTGCTGCTAAATGTGCAAACTTTATGTAAGGTGTAAGAGCATCTCCAATCATCGATCAAATTGACGATCAAAGATTACATTTGATCGATGATCGGTGAAAAACAGCCACAGCCGTGCGATTATATTTGGGTTATAATCGTTGAAAATCACTGTTCAGGATTAAAAGAAGTTGCTGATCGTCGACTAAAATTATAGTCGAGCGAAATTGTAACCTCTCGCTTGTGAACAGACGAAGGGCAAACATCTCGCTTAAAAACACGGGCGAAGAGTTGACATTTCGCCAGCTCAAGCGCGATGCTAAACTTTCGCTCCACCAGACGAGGCACCAGAAGCTCACCTACACATAAGCGAAGAGAGCAGAGATTTTGCGTAAAATTTCTAAAAAGGAGCGAGATGATACGGCGTCGCTAGAAGTTGGGCGGCACTCCAATGCATCGCTTGGACCTGGGCAAGTCTCCAAGGCTTCGCTTTCACTTTCACACTGACAAGAATCAAGATCAGAACTAGAGTCAGTTAGATATGGCATGCATGTGAAAATTGAAAATTGAAATGTGTCGTGGGCCATTTGTAGACATCCCCATTAGAAATTACATGTGACCACTTTGAGCATCATGTGTCAACTTGTTGAGCTGCTTGTGTACTATTTATAACAGGATAAGTTACAGTGAGACATGAGCTATGCTAATGTAGGACACAAGATTGTCTTATTAGGGCCGGCTCGGATCAAGTATTTGGAGTTGGAGAGTGTCTCCGGTGGCGATTTATGTCCAACTAGTAAGTATTTATAAAATGGTTCAAGGAAAATCAGGATATCAATAAAAAAAATTAGAAAAAAAGCATCAGGGAATAATAATACCAATAGATAAAAGTGCAAATAGTATAAGATGCGGACAAACGGTGAAATAGACATGCGAGAGCTTGGAATCTAGCCTACATCACAGCGGGAGTCCAACATCTCGCCCGTCTATTTCTCCACACACATCCTTCGCACGTTTAGTAGGCGAAACTCTAGTCTCTCGCCTTTATTCAAGCGGTACTACATCATCTCGCCCAGATTATTTTTCACACGATTACTTCGTACAATTCACAGGCGCGATTCTGGAACTTCGCTTGTACAAGCGTGATACTTAGATATCGCTTGGGGAGTGAGCGAGGTGTTGAGATTTCGCCTGTATGTTTGTTTCGCAGGCGGTAAGCCACAATCCCGTTTGTACCAGGCGAAGTATTAGTATCTCGTCCGTCTTTCCAAGCGATATCGTGGTGCTTCGCTTACCCACAAACGGTACTCTACGACCTCGCCTGACCATTCACCGTTGTTTTTGACCCAGATCAAAGATCAAATTTTTTGATCTTTGATCGATGGGTATAATCGTGTGATTGTGGATGCTCTAAGCTCTTGGAGCATCTGAAAGGCAGACATTCTATCTGTTCGTTTCTCAATTGGCGGTATAGGTTATAATTCAGAGGCATTAAAGCTCTTGTATTGTAGACCTTGAGTGAAGAAAAAAGCTAGTTTCAGGAAGGAGTTCTCTCCATTTTGTCCATCAGTAAGGCGACTTTGGAGGCTTTCGATCACTGTGAAGGCTAACAGCCAGTCTTCGGCTTCAGCTGCTGTCAATAAAAGATCTGTTAAGCTGCTTTCTTCCAAGGACTCTTCTTGAATATTTTCCTTCAAATGACAAGTCTCCTCTGCTACAATTGTATTCATGAACTCACTTACACCATGGTTCACTAGTTTGGACAATGCCGGCCAAACAACCTTAACTGAAAGCTCCTTAAATTGGGTTCAAAACTAACATAAAATAATCCTGAGTGGAAGGACAATATATGATTGTGAATGCACACTTGATCAAGTCCAGATGAACAAATATGCCGGTATTGAATCTTATAAGATAAGGGTTAGACCTTTATAAATATTAAGCTCAAGTCTTGGATGTAAGCTCTTGAATGTAGTATCAATAAAACGATCATTTCATATACTAAAAAAATCTCTATTCCATTCAAAGAGTAATTTGATATAATAATGGAACAATTATGGGAGTTGAAGATTTTCATTACTTCTTTTTTTAAAGCTCCGGGGAAAAAAAATACATTTTCTCGAATCAAGAAGGCTCTCTAGCTTAATACCTTTGAACTACATTTTCCATCAGTCACACCCCCGTGACTGAAATTACAGAAGAATACTTGAAATAATCTGACCGAACTATGCTTGAGGACGCTTAACTCGTCGTCCAGCGGCTTTACCACAGAGCAGAGCATTTGGAGGAATGTCATATTCGTTTCTGAAGCTTTGTATTTCTGTCCATACTCGGAAATAGAATTGCTGGCCTAAATACTGCCTTGCCCAGTTTGCAGACCTTATGTTCCACATTCCTTGGTTCTCCACTGACATCAATATGGCAGTCCATGAATTTGGGTATACCTACAAGAAAAATGCATATTTCGAATTATATTTCATTTTCATACCATTTTCATATCTCATTTTAATATCTCAGATGCAGAAATTTATCGTATGTTATGTCTTACCTGAACCGTGTGTCTAGTGACAGCATCGGCTAGATTATAAGCTTCTGGTTTGCCCCCATGCCATGGCATAGTACCGAAACTGCATATTCATCAGTACACTAAACAATTAGCATCAACTACAGCAACAAGAACCATTTTGGTGAACTGTCAGAAAAATTTGTACTTCCTGGTGAATCTAACATACCCGACAACCCAGAAATCATTTCCATCGATGTGCCAAGATTGAATTTCATTTTCATTGTTTTGGAAAACAATTTCAACAAACTCATGGAGGGAACCTTTCAAAACAGAAGTGGCTAAGGTAGGACGATTGCTTCCCCTTTCAATGGCACCCGTAGTGAAAACTCCAGTGATATTGAAATAATCAGCAAGCTTCAAAGGGGTTTGGGGGTTCACGTAGGAAATCCCGTTAACAGCATAGCGTTGTTTCCCATTTATCATGGGAGCTGAGTTACTTAAAATGATTCTTCTTGACGTTTTTATTTTTCCGTAATGATATGACCCTTGAGGATTTGGCCTTGCTGCATTTGCCGTTAAGTTCCGCCTGCCATGAAGCAAAGACGAAAAAAGCAACAAAAAAGAAATCAGCTGCGGGAGTCTAACACCACAACGTACATGAAAATGGGGATTGTCATAAATACTTTCATCTACTGGATATATATAGGTACTTTGGCGTAGGTCTCGGTACCTGAAAGTTCTAGCTTGTTTCATGGACCAGTGTGTTAGTAATGCAGGAGCAATTGGCAGTGGCCCAGAAACACCAGCTTTAGAATTTTTATAACGCAACACTGAAGTTGTGGTAAAATTGACTGGCGCGAATCGTGTGGAAGCGACGATGTAGTAGTCTTTGGGTGGTTGATCGAAGGTTATTAGAACAGAAAAAGACTGACCCACATGTATGTCAAGGGAATCGTAAAAGCTCTGAACTGTATGAGCTCCTTCACATTCAACCAACTTCATTTTATGACCCTGAATTCGGAAATTGATCGAGGTTGATAGTCCAATATTTGTGATCCTAAACATGTAAGTTTTTCCTGAAACAGATTATATCATCAATTCTCAGTTCAATCCCAACTTATTCACTGCAATAGAACTGTAATCACATTAGCATAATATATTAGATAAGATTAAAATACCTTGATCACCGCTGAAGAACGAACGGGTCTGACGACCATTTAAGAGAAGACCATCTGGTGATGCAAGTGCTTTACCCGAGTCCATCGATTTTCGTAGCACCTGCAACGAGATTATCAATTAGAACATCTGGTGAAAACAACCTTTTTATATATGAAAACACAATGAAAATGAGAATCACACACCTTATGGTTAGTGCGGTACCAATCACCGATAAGTAAAGTGAAATCTGCGGTAGGCAAAGCATATGGAACAGGAATTCTTGGTCTGGCATAAATGTTAATGCCTCCAAAACCACCGGCAGCTTTATGAAATGCAGTAGATGGGAAATACGAGTAAGTCCCAATTTGATCTTTTGGTTGCATTTTGTATGTGTAGTTTGATCTGGGAGGAATCGGACAATTTGTACCCAAAACTCCATCTTGCCATGAGTTCTTCCTTTGCTTAATTCCATTCCTGTGATCACAATGTTAATCAGTACTAGTTCACGTCCCGAATATAAGTTTTCTAGAACTATAAATCCACCATATCTAAGTAGCGAAACATTTATTACGCACCAGGTTAAGAGAAATGGTTCGTCTAGCTTGTTAATGACATTGATAATCAAGTTATCATTGGTGACCACATTCAGTGTTGGACCAGGAAACTGTCCATTGATAAGAATCACCTAACATATATCACAGAAAAGATTTAATAATCACAAAATATAATCTTTAAATCAGAATTAGAAGCTAGTTTGATAGAAATAAATGAACAAACCTGTTGAGAAACACCAAGGGGGGCAAGTTTTCCATAAGTAACAGTCCATGTAAAGAATTTGTAAGGATCCTCTGCTCTCACAAATATACTCAAACAGACCAAAACCAATTGTACCAGTTGTAATCCTCTCATCATATTTCTATTAGGAAATTCTCTTTCTGTGAGTTACAGAAAGAGATTTAGATTTGAGACTTTGGTTCAGTTTACAGGCCTCCATCTCTTAAATACAAGATAAATAAGAAGCTTCATTGCAATTGCTGTGATGCATTTGAGTGACAGCTGACATAAAATTTAGAAAACCTCACATGAAATTTACTAGTTTATTATAAAGTCAACGTGATTGCGGAATCATTACAAAAAAGAATAATTTTCATGATCATTGACTATCAAACACGGTTTCCATGTGTAGCAACTGTTAATAAGCTGTCGAAGAGTTATGATTAATAGTCAGTGGCGGCACCAGATCAATCATATTTCGGTGCCATACATACGCGTTTGTTTACAACTTTAGATTGACCAACAACCTACGATCATTAAACTTATAGTTGGTGTATTCTTAAACTAAGGGAACCTCCTAGTTGCATGAATCCGAAATTGAACTTGATAGTTGCGCTCTAAATTTCTCATCAGGGAAACTATGGTGGAGCTAGCTAGAAGCCTAGAACACATGGCAAGTGGCCTCGGAAAACAAAACCCAATTAATAAGTATGTATACACACACTGTGAGGAGGAAATCATCATAAATACTAACTCATATATTCAACTCTACTAATATTAAAGGCTTACTTCTTATATACAGTAATAGTATGTCAACTCGATTCGTCAGAGAACTACTGAGAAGTGATCAACTGGGCAGTGTCTATTCTAGACAGGTGCATATGTTTGATACCATGTGAGGGTGTAGCGGGGCTGAATTTCTGGAGTGGGTCCTACACATGTATCCAGTTCAAAATACATATATAGTGGTACATCTGAAGTCATAAACCAAAATTTGGCAACATTGCTGATAGGGTAGTTTGGCAACATTTCTAATGGGGTACTAATTTGTGTGTGCCAAGATACACAAAACATCCATTAACCTTGAATTGGTTCACCCCCAAACAGTATGGGATCCCCCGTTAGGCCAAGTACTAAAGTAAACTTTTCGTTTGACTATAGCTTTAATTTAGTCAAAAATAATTACTATGGGGCATCGTTTAGCTATACTCTGACAAAAAAAATTGGCTTGCTTAGAGCATGGATTACATTTGATCCCTCCTCTAGCTAAGCCATAGAGACGGATACTGGGTTTCCGTCAAAAAAACGCACTTTATGGAGACCCAGTATCCGTCTCAGAGGTGGGACGGATACCAGGTATCCGATACATTTTTGACGGATTCTTAGTATCCGTCTCATGAATTAAACTTGTTTGACCTTCTCTCCATATATAGCAACATCTTTCTCTTCTCAAATCAGAACAAATCAATTTCTTTTAACTTGATTTCCTACTCAAATCTCCTTTAATTTTCCTTTCTCATAAGTTTTTTTCCCTTCCATTTTCTCTTCCATCTCTTTTGTACACAAAAATGTCGCATGGTAAAATTCCGAGAAAGAAATACTCTTGTGTAGAAGACATGTATCTTGTTACTGCTTGTTGTAAACTAAAGAAAGAAGGAACTCACTTAACTAACGCGGGCTTGTTTTGGGATAAAGTATATGAAAATTTTATAAATATTTCTGGTGGAAATATTTACAAGCATACTAGTTCTGGACTTCGAAGTAGATTTAGCACTATCAAGGGTGAAGTGAATACATATTCTAAATGTCTTGCTAATATTACCACTAATCATCCGGAGATGGATGAAATTAACCGGGTAAGTTAAACTATCCTCGCAACAATTGTTTCAATTAGTTTTTGTCTGTATCTTTTTTCCTACTAACTTATGCATCATTTGTATTACTACAGAGTCTAATGGCAATGGATGAAATTAACCGGGTAAGTTAAACTATCCTCGCAACAATTGTTTCAATTAGTTTTTGTCTGTATCTTTTTTTCTACTAACTTATGCATCATTTGTATTACTACAGAGTCTAATGGCAAGAACACAATATTACACTGAGACCTCGCAATTTAGAATATCAGATGTTGAAAAACATTCAAATAAAGGATCAAAATCAAGACGCGCATATGGAAGAAGAAAACAATATTTATAATTTGTCTTCCCAACACCCTAATACCCAAAATATATTCTCAAGTCAATCCCCTAATCCTTATTCAAGTTAATCCCCTACTCCCAAAATCCATCATCAAGCCAAGTTTATCAAACACAATTTACAAATCAATTTCCATCTCCGTTTGGCGTTCCTTACGGCATCCTTATTGCATATGTATTACTACCGAGTAATTTATCGATAAACATTATTCAAAGGATCATGTTAAAATGGTATCCAAGAAAAGGCTCTCTCGGTCAAGCACGCCGCACTCACCATCATCATAGGAATCACTCATCAGCGACGCAGGTTCTAAACTTATTGAATTTTTAAAAGAAACACGAATAGCGAATGAACCTCGACAACAACAACAAATTTTTTTTTGAAAATATGGTATCAAGACAACAACAACAAATGCTTCTCAACAAAGAATTAGACGAAAGAATCATAATGGAAAAGGATCTCTCAATGTTGGCCCCAAATGCAAGATTATACTATCAACTAAAACAACAAAACTTTTTGCAAAGGTTGTAGGCACGTGGAGTTCCTCCACCACAGCAAGAAAATAAGCAGTTCTACCCAGGCTTTTAAACTGTAAACTGACAACCGGTGGTCTAGATTTTGTGGGTACAACTTCTGTAAACCCTCAAGAGACTCAACTCGTCCACTAGGGCCACCTAGGGGTTTAAAGGCTTGTTTCACGTGCTAAGTGTAACCGTGATTCCCACGAATGTGAGTTAGGTCTTAGTTTTTAAATTGTCATGGACCTGTAATCTAGTTGTTGTTTGTAGTTATTGAATCATATCCAACACAACGGCTGTATTTTGTTTTCCATCTATTACTCAAGTTGCAATAATTTTAATTTTATTTCATCTTATCCCTACTGAATTGAATTTCAAATTTGTGTACATGTCACTGGAGCCTACAACACAACAGCTCTCCAACAACTATTTTCTAATGGCTACTTTAAAATCAAATTATTATATATTGAACAAGATATCCACCAAACAAGTCACAACTAAATTCGAAAAACATTTTTGTTTTTGTATCTCCTCTAAAATTATCTTTACATCTAAAGGTTCTGAGAATTTCTTCATAAGTATGGCTTAGTATTCTGTACAAGAAGACGTAGTTATCTCCAGAGTTTGTGTAACTGTTGTATGTCAACCCGATGTTGTGCGGCACTTAGTTACGGTTAATGACTTTTGGGACCAGGTGTACAACAACTATATTCAAGCCTTTGTGAAGGTCCATCAAAGACCTAAACAGGTTATACAAAAAAGTGTCAGTGTCACGACAGTAAGAATATATGCAGATATCCAATGACAATTTTATAGAATGAGAGATCCTCAAATGACAGTTGAAATCATTGTATGTTATATTAATTTGTTTTAATAGTGTCTTATAATATTGTTCTTCCATTTAATCACTAAACTAGTTCATAAATATTACTTTGGGAAGGAGGAACTTGGAAGGAAGTATTACTTCTGAAAAACGGGAAAATCATTCAGGTTTTATGAGTGTTACCTAGTCATCAAGGAGGGATGGACGGAGATTAATTCGGAACTTACACCTCGCGGAGATTAAGGCAGTCAACGGTCTAGATTTCGTGGGTACATCTTCTGTAAACCCTCACGGGACTCAACTCGTCCACTAGGGTCACCTAGGGTTTTAAAGGCATGTTGCACATGCTAAGTGTGACCGTGATTCCTAAGAAAATGAGTTACGCTTAGAATTAAGATTTTATTAATTTTCTTATACTTTAACAGTATTACAAATATATTACCACCAGTTAACCAAATTTTAAAGAGTATATAAACTTCAGAACGTTATATTGAAAGCTTCATTTATCAGGAATATAGTGTGCAAGATTGTTCTTCAGGAATTCATAACATTCATCAAACACAAATGATTTTCCCGTCTCTTCAATATATTCGAATTCAACTGACAATTTATGAAAATATGAAGTATAAAAAAGTTAGGTATATTTACTGTAAACAAAAGACTCAGTGCTTGACTGTAATGTTCAAATACTCACTCGTTCTTCATATTCCATCCTAGGATTTCGTATCTTAACTTCAACCTGAATCGTGATAAACATTTTCACCTCCTTGTTGATAATTCTTAATCGATTTTGAAGATTTATCTTTGTTTTAGCCTTTGAATTACCCGTTAGTTCAACAAAGTTATCTAATACAGTTATCCAAAAACGGTTGCGTGGTTGAGTTGTGCAAGTTTGATCTTTTGTAACTGATATTCAGGCTTGAATAATAGCAACATCTTCTTCCTTGATGAATCGCAGCATATTTTTTCCGTTCAAGTTAAAACCAACGTTTGGATAATTTCATTGGGAGAATGAGATCCTTTATATAAAGAAAAACTATCTGTTAAACAACTGAATTTAAAAACTATTCGTTAAACATTTGAATTCAAAAACTTTCCGTTGAACAGTAAGATTAGCCCTTGTGCAAAAAACTATTTGTTTGTCTAAAACTATTGTAACATCGTTAGCTCGATTGAAGTCTATAGGTTACATGATCTAAAAAGCTAATTAAGATAATCGGAAATATTTTAATCTAAAATCGATCATGTCATGGCTCATATGATTCCAAAAAAGGATCCTCCTGCACGACATTAGAAGATGATGGGTGGGTTGGCTGTCTTGTTTGTTGTACATAACCATGGTCTTGATAAGTTGTCCTGCTTTGAGGGGCATATTGAGAACCCGCTTGAGGTTGGTACATGTGGTCGTCTTTACTGTTTAGTACAAAGGAACGAGACGATCCTACTGAATAACAACCAACACTACTTTGGTTATGAGTTAACACTAGTAGAAATATGACGTTAGGTAACAGTTATAAATAGTTACCGTATTATTTATGTAAAATTATATTTTTTTCTGCGTTATTACCAAATCCCCTGTTATTGAAAGTTTATAAAAAAATGTTACAAATATGTCTCTTTATAGATGTTACATAGCGACAAAAACTGTCATTGTTAGTGGTTTTTCGTAGCAGTTTATAGAAAATATTATTACAGAATTAGTACTAGTGTAACAGATTCTTCACAAAACATTCACCGTTAACGGTTTATAGTAGCATATTTTGGCAAAAACGGTTGCTGTTGTTAGAGTAATTGTAACATATTTTAGCTAAATTGTATCAGTGTTGGGTTATATTAACAGGTTGTCTAATGACATATTATATTTTTAAACCGTTACACAATCTATGTTGAGGTAACAATTATGGTTGATATGACGGAACTTGGTATTGTATCAGAGCATAATAACATTTTACTATAACTACTAGAATATCATTAAGAGAAAAATAAAATATACAATTATATTATTACAAAAAATAAACGTACAGTTATTTTTCAGCATACAAGTAGAATATTATGGTATAAAGTGCCTAGGTAATTGCAACTTAAAATTAGAGACAAAATAATACATTAATTAATACAGATTGCTTAGGCATTTGCACTTGAGATTTTAGGTGAAGGTGTTTGATTGCTCTTCATCTGCTTTTGACTCAAGGTCAAGGCATTTGATTCTTTTCACACCACCCCTTGCTAGTGTCTCCTTTAGCAATTGATTCTTTACACATCGCCCCTTGTTTGCAAGTTCTCTAGCCTCCCACAACATCAATATCAAATCCTAAAACAAAACAAAGTTGATCATATTAAACATCAGAACATATACCTACAACAACACTCAGTTCAATAGCTAGTATTGCAATGTTTATACATTTGTAATCAAAGAAAATGTGTTTGATGGCAATGCTACCTATAATTGGAAGTATTATCCACTTTTGCTTCTCAAAGAGATGCCACAAACATATGATGCATGTACTTATATATCAACTGATAAAGATGTGAAAGATGCAGTACATCCTGTATTCTACTCCAATCAATAATTTTGATATTTATTTTTTCAGTATAATGGACACCTTGGATAAAACAAAATAATCATACAAATACTACAACCGGAAACAATGCAGCAATTGTAGTTTGGCGCTTAACTAGGTCAATTGCAAGATGAGTTTCAATTAGTGGTACTGATGCCGGCGGCAAATCTTTAAGATCTATGCTATGAACCTCTTGTATGGTTATAAGTAGTGTGGATTACACTTAGAAAAAGTGATAATAGAATTAAAAAATTTTTTATGTACATAACCAGACGCGATGTAGTAGTGCATATTGCAGTGGGATAAATACTATGGTTAAGCTATAGAAGCAAAAAGATAAACATGAGAGGAATTATATCCAATCATTGAACACATTAGTTTTTCCCATACACCAAAGAATATTCATAAATGTAAACCATGATAGGAGTAAAATTACAGCAAAATCATCTAAAAATGCAATAATAGACTGATCAATGCAGGTTTTTAGCGATACCACTTCGCTAGACTGAAAAACATCTGAAATATGGAACAAGACAACTATCAATTAATTGCAAAATCACAAGCTCTCTATGAATCTAAAAGTGCATGTTGATTATAAAGGATTACCTGAAGGCTTTGAGTGAATATCTTTACTTAAACCAGTTTAAATTCTTATAAGTTATTTATCTTTACTTGTTCTTAACAAGGATTTGAGTGAATAAGATACGTCTAACTCGTTGCCATAGATTTTTAGTAGTATAAATTAAGTACCATAAAGATCAGTCTCTTGTACACCATCAAATTCTTTACACAATCATAGAATCTAACCCTTAACTCAAAAACCTACAATTTTTTGATTGTAACAGAAATCAAATCTCCAAATCAACAATTGCTAAGAAAAAAGTAATACAATGTTAGTTAGGAATCTTAACAGAGGAACTATTTCTATAATAATATCTTAATTCGATACAAGATCTGGTAACAGAGTTAGAAACAAGGATCAGTTCTCACAATACAAAAATTATATAAAATTTAACCCAATTAATAAAATTAAATTTAGTAGCTAAAATCACTGACCTTAGTGTTGAACCAAAAGTTATAGCAGTTACCAATACATCCAACAGATGCAAGAAGTAATCTAATTGAAGTTCATTGGTTCATCTTCTAGGTTTCTCAACAGAGATAAGAGACGAAGTGTCGATACTAGAGACTGGGCGAAAGGTTAGGTTGCACTCTATTTTTGACTTATTCCTTTAACACGAATAAATTTCTAACTTTAAATCAGAACCGATTATAAATGGACGGCGGTGATTATAATATCAGTTATATATAAGTTTCTCACTGGATAAAAGTTTAGTATAAAACCTGTTACAATATCTCGAAAATAGTAACATTTTATGACTGTTAGCATACATCATGTATATATTAACATTTTTTCTCAAAAACTGTCATTAGATGGTTGTTCATTAACGAATGAAAACTGTTATAGTTGTTCACTAATATTGGTGCGAGTTTTGGTAATAAACTGTTACATATATCTCACCACTAATTCTTTTATAACAATTTATTCAGGAACTGTCACAATGTTGGATATTAAACCGTTACCAATACTCATTTTTGTACTAGTGAAAATCCGGCCCACCCTGGTAAGGTCATTCATACGATATGACCTAAGTTACATATGGGACGCCTTCAGCGGGATAAAGTTGATTTCGCAAGTCCGTTGTGTAGTCGAGTGAAAACCGGTTTATAGCGGTAATTTAATGGGTCAGTTCCTCACTATGTCGACATAACATTTCATGCAAACACCAAAAACTATTTTAATTTCACCTTTTGGAAACAAACATTGTTATAAAGATATCATTAAAGTATTAATAACACAATTGATACTCACAGGAGTAACCCAGTTGACATTATAACTGGGTTTGTAGACTGCACTTATGTACTCATCTCCTAACAGTCTGTTCATCGCCTTTTTTTTTCGTCATCCACTCGGAGGTATGGTTGTTATAGCTTAGGGAATAAATGATATTCCCTCGGTACCAACTGTTGTGTGTATATAGATTTCCTTCGCCCTGGTGGGTCACGAAGATAAGCACTAGGATCTTATGAAGGATACAAATCTTTGTTTACTTGATGTTCAATAATCGAGGAGTATCTTCCGAACGAGCATTGACTCCAAAACTCGGAATAATGGGTAAGATCGACCTCATTGAAATTTAAGGGATCAAGACTATTGTTATTGTACAAGTAGGCGATCGTAATATTTATTGTACTGTCAGGTGGATTTTCCGGTACTACCCATATTCCACATACTTGTCTGAGACACCGTTCTCCCAAGTACAAGGTGAAATTTCCAAAAGGATCATAAAAAACTTTACGACCTTCAGAAATTAGTTTTTCCTGTCTCACCTCTTCCCTATCTCTCCATCGACTTCTCGACCACGGCTCCGATGTTGGTGATGAGATAGCGAAGTTTTCAATTTGGAGACGAACCATTGAAAGTGAGTGCCTACATGTATCTTTTTGTTAAACTTTTCCTCTCAATTTTTGTTTGTTATCATAAAGACGACCATCCGGCCATAGATCAAACTCTTCTTCTGGAAAATCATGTATCTTTGGATAAAGAGTTTGAAAATACGCTCAAAACCAAGGCTGCACAACCAAAAATATTTTAAAAAAAATTATTGACCACTAATTAACGTTATACAACACAACATAAAAAAAATTAAGAGTGGGTATGAATATGTTACCAGTAATAGATACCAAAAGAACTCGAGGCCACCATACTCGTGCCTTACTCCGTTACTCAAACTCCATAACATATGACCATAAATTGTTAAACCCAATCGTAATTGTGGACTATATTCAAATCACCAAATAATCTTAGCCAGAAAATATAGACCATATCGTTCTTATTCGGGAACAATACATTACCAAAAACCCACATCATGAACCACCTTGTCATTTGTTCTTGACACTCAATGTCGTTATCATGCCTTTTTCTAGATTCAATAAAGATTTTATCACACTATTCTGAATCCCAAGATGGTGGGTAACTTTTTGTCTCTGCACAACAATTTCTTCTTCTTCTACTGCTTCTTCTCCAACTTCTCCTACGAAAGGAAGCAAACAATCTATCCATTGCGGAAGAACCTCAGGCACTTCATTCTTGCTAAGATTTTGCAATGTTATGTAGGTTCCTTGGTCAATAGGTGTGCCTGATAGTTGTGTGAAATCCCACGACGTAAAACCTATCTAAAAACTAGGGAAGTGAATTGTATTGGTGGTATGCCACCACCTTTCGCTAATACCGGAGGTAAGAGCCAAGTCGTTGACTTTTAGATAAGTTGTCAAAAAGATTGATCCAAACCCGGAATTATCTACAATTTGTTTAGCATGGGGATTCTGAGAAATAATGCCATATAATTCAGTAACATTGCTAATACTATTCTGATGTTTTCTTCCCTTTTCTATAGCTTCTCCCTATGGACATTTAAACTTATGATCGGATAGAAAAATTGGTACCCATCAGTAGAGGATTAGTACCAGGCATCCGTCTGTTCAAGTCAACCAGTTGATTGAGACGGATACCAGGTATCCGTCTCGCACTATGCTGGCGGATATCAGGTATTCGTCTCAGCAAGCCAAGTCATAGCCAAGCCCCATAGTGATAGTTTTTCAAGCTCTCTATCGTTTGGATATAATTAAACTATATCCAAGCGATAGGCCACACCATAGTGCTTGGCCTTAGGAGCCTAGAAATTGAAACCTATTATTGGGACTTTATGAAATTTATGTGAGGGATGCATTAGGATTCAAATATTCAAAATATGGATATGAACGTTTTTTGATGGATGTATTGGGAGACAAATGATATATTTACATGTGTCCGCCACTTAATTGATTCCACAAATTTTGTTTCTGAAAATATCGAAGAAAAAATATAACCAATTAAGACTACTAAGTTTTTGTCCAAAAATACAATTCTTTGATATTTTTGGAAACAAAATTTGTTGGAATCAATTAAGTTGACGAATACATGTCAACATATCATTTGTCCCCCATGCACCCATCAAAAAACGTCCCCATCAAAAATTTATCCAGGGAGATATCCAACTCATATCAAATGTCCAAAATGTCCTTCTTCCAGGACTAAACTTAAATCTAATAATTATTCAACAACACAAAAAAATCTAAAATTTATTCTTCTTTTTCTTCTTGAAATTAGGATTGAGTATTCAGTTTCCAAACTACCTACCCTAGGAATGGATGAACTCCTAGTCGTGAACAGCAAATTACGGTTGAATTCATGAACTTCCAGCCGTAAGTTAAATATTTTTATAATTACGGTTGGGAATTGATGAACTCCACACTGTATGTTGAATATTATCAACTTATTACGGCTGAGAAATGAAGTACTCATAGTCGTATGTCAATCTGAAAAATAAAATTGCTAGTCGTATACGTATTTTCCTAGACTTATATTGTGTATTGTAAACCAGATTCCCAATTGATGCTAGTTAGTATTTTCTAGTAGTAGGTTCACTTACGGCTAGCTCGATTGTTTGATTGCTGGCCGTAGGAGAGTCTGAAATTTGCTTAATATGAAGATAAAACAGAAATAAAAAGGTTAACAGAAATATGAATATTTCCTGATCGTAGAAGTACTTTACGACTAGGAAATCATCAACTCCTAGCCGTAAATTTTGGTTTACGTCTTGGAGTTCATCAGTTCCCATCCTTATAAATAGTAATTTATGAGTTCCTAGCTGTAACTGAAAAAAAATAAGTTAACTCTGATTTTCCAAATCTATATATTACTAATTTTTTATTAATCTAACCTAACCAGTAACGTTTAATTACATAAATTTGTTAAGTTCATTAACACTAATTAATCGAGGATAATTTAGCCATTAATTACAAAAAATCTATTGATAAGGGGATTTCTCATCTACTATTTGATGACCCTATTTTATCATCTTGTTAGCCTCAACACTTCTCCTATGAGCCCTAATAACACTACCTCCGTCTCTTATCCATAGGCGGAATTTTCCAATTCTCTTAGAATAAGAAAAAATTTAAATCTTATAAATATTCATCATTTTTTTTATTTTACACTATATCTCATTTTCAAGACAAAAAACATTAACCTATTTGTGATAATACCAATGTATAATAAATAAGAATATATGTGGAAAAAGTTATCATATAATTTGAATTCCGCCTATCTAATTGGACAATCAAAATCCAAAACTCCGCATTTATATAGGGGACAACGGAGGGAGTAGGTTTCTAGAAATTTGAGTTACATGTCATATTGAGTATATAACCAAGGTATATCTTTTTGATTAGAGGTTGAATCAATCATCAGAAAAAGAATTAGGCCAAAAATTAGGATACATTCTGGAAAAATAAAATTTCCATTGAAGAGAAGCAAATGAAACGCTTTCATAAAAATTATCGTAGAATCGAGAATGAAATTTTCATTCTGTACATGCCAGATAATGAATTAGTAACTGCATCCAATCTCCAAAAAATCCGATTATTTCGAACTTTATAATGATTTTGGTCTTAATATGTAACTACAGACCGTTAGATCTAATGAACGGTAATGATTTAAACAAATATTGAGTGAGATCTAGAGAACCCCAGTGCTATATACATGTCACCAGATTCAGCGCCACCTTTGATCAAACTCCGCATACTCTCCTCAATCCTCATCATTTCAATGTTTTTATATATGTTACATGGACATGTATATGGGATATAGTTACAGGGACATGTTAAATCTTAAAAAAAAACGGATAGTAAGGACATGTTACATACATATTATATACATCATTAATATAAGATTTTATGATATCATGTTCAATAAAATAATTTTTCTTATTTTTAAATAATTAATTACTAATTAAATAAAATTAATAATATGAACAATACTATAGTGGATTGTATTGTATAACTTGTGTAAGGAATTTCTAAGTATCAGTTGAAAAGACAATGACAATCGAATGGAACTTGAAATTTCTCGGTATCAGTTGAATAACATGAGGTAATTTTTGGTTAAAATTTTGCCTTTAATCAATATATGATTGCAATTTTTGAGACCTTACAAAGATATATCGCATCTAATTGTCAAACTAATGGCAATCGATCGACCTGCTTCACGGCTAAATTACTCCCGAATTTCACCCTGATTAATAAATACTTGGTTTAAGAATCACTTTGGCTATGATATGGTTCTAAATATTTGATTTTTTTCAAATTAATTAGCTCGAAAGCTATTCTTAATGTGGTATCCAAACATCCTCTTAGGTCCCCCTCCATCCTTGCTTGCAAGACTCTGTGTCATATATAGATTTGGCTGTCAACATTTTCATTTCCTTTTCTTATCATTTTGGGTCTTAAATGCATAAAATAATAAGATAAAGATTTAATTGAATACGCCACTTGCTAATACGTGCTCAACTATCTCACCACCGGAGTCCCACCATATACGGCTTCTTAAGCATTTCAAGAGTCAACAACAACAACCAAAATAAGGGTTCTTTCCTCTGTAGCAAAATATTAAATACACACATCCTCCTCCTCCTCCACTAACTTCCTCCTACTGAGTAACCAAATCTGAAACAATGGAGTCCCAAGAAGAAACAACAAGAACACCACTCCTGCTGAACCCCAGTAGATGGAGAAACTATGTCACACGTTCAACAAATTTCAATCTGAAAACAAACATATGGTCAGAACTAGGAGGTTCAGTTGGTGATTTAGGAACCTACATACCAATAGTATTAGCACTTTCATTAGTCAATCATCTTGATTTAGGTACAACTTTGATCTTCACTGCTTTTTACAATATTCTGACTGGGTTTCTCTTTGGTATTCCAATGCCAGTTCAACCTATGAAATCAATAGCTGCTGTTGCAATTTCTGAATCTCAAACTCATCTTACTATTCCTCAAATCATGGCTGCTGGTATTTCTACTGCTTCTGTTCTTTTGTTTCTTGGTGCTACTGGTCTTATGTCTGTTTTTTATAAATTCATTCCGTTGCCGGTCGTTCGCGGTGTGCAGCTCTCGCAGGGTCTTGCATTCGCGTTCACTGCGATTAAATACATACGTTATGATCAGAATTTTACAACAGGGAAATCGGGTTCTGCTCGTTCTTGGCTTGGTCTTGATGGATTAATTCTATCTCTGTCTGCACTACTTTTTATTATCTTAGTTACTGGTTCTGGTGGTGATGATGATGATGTAAACCAGAATTCAACAATTCCACAATCAGAGGGACCGGATAGTTGTTCATCGAACCGATCTCACCGCCGCAGCAGCGGTGGTGATCGGAGATTGAGAATTCTAAAAGCAATTCCAGCTGCTCTTTTAGTTTTCTTGTTTGGGTTATTACTTTGTTTTGTCAGAGATCCTAGTATCGTTAGCAATCTGAAATTCGGACCATCTAAAATTGGAATTGTAAAAATTACATGGGAGGATTGGAAAATTGGGTTTGTCAGAGCTGCAATTCCACAAATTCCCTTGTCAATTCTGAATTCAGTGATTGCAGTCTGTAAATTATCTACTGATTTGTTCCCTGACAGAGAAGTTTCTGCAGCTTCAGTCTCAGTAAGTGTTGGTCTGATGAACTTAGTTGGGTGTTGGTTTGGTGCAATGCCATGTTGCCATGGTGCAGGTGGATTAGCAGGACAGTACAGATTTGGTGGAAGAAGTGGTGCTTCTGTTCTGTTTTTGGGTATTGGGAAATTGGTTTTAGGAATTGTTTTTGGGAATTCATTTGTGAAGATTTTGTCAGAGTTTCCAATTGGGATATTAGGTGTAATGTTGTTGTTTTCTGGGATTGAATTAGCAATGGCTTCTAGAGATATGAAGAGCAAAGAAGAATCATTTGTGATGTTGATTTGCGCTGCTGTTTCTTTGACTGGATCTAGTGCTGCTTTGGGTTTTGGTGTTGGGATTGTTGTATTTGTGTTGGTGAAACTGAGGAACATGGATTTCAGCTCTGGTTGGTTTCCCAAATGTGAAACTTCCTCTGTGGATGCTAATAACAACTAGTCTTTGAATCCTTTTGCTGTCTATGGATTAACAGTAAGTTATTGAAATATTTGCAAACATTTTTATGGTGTACATATATTTATTCTATGGTGATAATAGGTACTAATTTATTTGGAGGTGTAGTACTGATATATTCCCTCCGTCCAATAATAGGTGAGTTAGTTTAAGTTTGTACAATTAATAAGATAAAAAAAGAATATATATTTTTAAATACTTTTTGTAATTATACCTTTATGAGTAATAATTTGAAAAATTTAAAAATAATTTATCTCTCAAACTATACCACCGATATTCATAAACTTTATATCATTAAAAAGTATTTTAAAACACCTGCTTAACGAATATAAACATGACTATCAAATTATATACCTATACTAACAATAATCAATTAAAATCGCAGTTTTAAAAATATCTCTTTGTTCAATGATATATATCACATATTAGTGGGAAAAAAATTTAAAAATGAATAGGTCATCTATTCTTGGACAGAGGGAGTATGTGTTGTCTGGTATTTGGTACATGCCAAAGTTTGAAAAACGGCCGTTAAAACGGTCACGCCTACGTAGAGTGCCCGTGAGGGTCACCGATACCCGTATCTAAATAACACCGATAAATAGGAAAAAACGTCGTTATTTAGACCCGTTATAACCGTTTTTCTAAAATTGAGTTTATGTTTTTTCTTCTAAATAACATTTTAACATAAGTTTTTTAGACTGTTTTTTTCCGTTTCACACCCATTATACCCGAGTTTTTTTAAAATATATTTTTATCCAATTTTTTGTTTCTAAAATAAAAGATTTAAAACTACAATGAAATAAATCAAAATAAATGAATAAATAAATAAAGTCAAAAAACGTAGTAACAACGTTATTTAGACCCGTAATAACCATTTTCACGGATGTTAAAACCGTTTGAAAAGAAATTCAGATTATAATTTATTTATTTATTATAATTAAACGTTATCACACTTTTTATTTAAAAAAACCATCAAAAAATGATTTTTTTCTGAAATAACGTATTTTTTATCCGAAATTTGTTCACACCCGTAAAAACGCGTTATAATAATCACGGCTATAGGCCATGACCAGACCTATAGCCCGTTTTTCAAACCTTGGTACATACTGAGGGATATTTTGTCTCATATAAGCCTTGGTCCTTGTTCACTTTTCTTCTTTCCTAAAAGATGTGTCAAGAAAAAGAAAAACAGAAAAAAAAATAAAAAATTATGGCTTGTTTTTCTTTTAACGCAAAAGCCACCTTAGAGCATCCACAGTGGTGCGACCAACCCAAAGAGTAAATACCAAAAAGATTTGGGTTTACTCCGCCTGAAACGCAGTGGGCAACGAGTAAAATTTGATCTGGCGTAAGAGTAAGCTAACGTCTGTCGTTGGACGCATACACAACTATCCGTCTGTTGAAATTGTGTTATACGGGCGTAAGAGTAAGCTAACGCTTGGTTGGGGCAGAAACAGGATAAACGCTCGGTGTGAGACGTTATCCAAAATAACGTCTGATAATAAACACATGCTTAACATCACGAGTTGAAACGATAATTCTAATGCTTCTTATTTTTCTTAATACTTTAACCGTACAGAAGGCTCTCTTATATAATGAGAGTAGTTTTTATATAAGGTAGGAAATCTACTCAAATCCTAAACAGAATATATTGTTAACAAATCCTAAAGACTATGAGTTGGCATTTGTATCAGGATTGATTTTCTGACTTGATTCAGAATTGATCTTCTGGCTGTATGGTTCAACACTTCCCCTCAAGTTGAAGGGTAGATGGTGAACATTCAACTTGCTTCTCATGCTTCGCTTATCTTGGTCATACAGGCCCATGGATTGGTTTTATGACTTGTCATCACGTCGATATGATATCTTAATTTTGCTTTCTTGTCTCCATAGATTTTGTATGTCTTCTATAGCTTGCTTGGTAACGGTGGATACTTGTCCACTTTTCTAGTTTTTATGAAGCTTGATCGTCGTAGATTCAGAGGCTTCGCTTGCTGAGTTGTCACGAAACTTAACCATTTAACAGGTTCTGAGTATCCGACTTAAACCGAAAATCTTCACGTTGGGTCTTTACGAAACTTAACCAATTAGTTGGTTCAGAGGTTTCCTCCTTAAACCGAAAATCTTCATTATTCAATCTTTAAATTCCCTTAAACCGTTGTATAAGAAAATTGGTGTTTCTCTTCAAATCCATAGTGTGAGATAGTCAAAATACCTCTTCAAATGGTTGTGTGAGATAGTCAAATACCTCTTCAAATGGTTGTGTAAGATAGTCAAATACCTCTTCAAATGGTTGTGTGAGATAGTCAAAATACCTCTTCAAATGGTAATATTGATCTGTGTTGGTTAACAGATATAATTGATATTGAGCTGTGTTGGTTAACAGTTATAATTGGTGTTATGGTAATGGTAATGGTTGGTGGTAATGGGCTATATGGACGCTGCTTGTGAAGACTGCCTAGAATGGTGTTGGGGATGTATATGCGGGTGTAGTGGTTATGCAGTGTAGATGGATGTGAGGCTTTGGAGGGATGAAAGCATATGCGTGAGAAGGGGCATGTGGTTTTGGAGAGGAGCAAAAGCTCCTCTCCGTTGATAGTAGAAATTCAGGCGCAAAAAGGTTGAAGAGGAGCTTAAAGCTCCTCCTTATTGAAATCAGTCGAACCCTGGTTGTTGGAGACGACTATTACAGCGGAAGAGTGAGGGGATCGAACCCGCTCTGATACCAAGTTGAAACGACAATTCTAATGCTTCTTATTTTTCTTAATACTTTAACCGTACAGAAGGCTCTCTTATATAATGAGAGTATTATTTATATAAGGTAGGAAATCTACTCAAATCCTAAACAGAATATATTGTTAACAAATCCTAAAGACTATGAGTAGGCATTTATATTAGGATTGGTTTTCTGACTGCATTCCGAATTGGTCTTCTAGCTGTATGGTTCAACATCACGCCCTATTTACAGGTGTGTGTGTAAGCAAACTGGGGCGTGAAACTAGTCATACGCCCGTTAACCTCCTACACGTGCAAATGGTTCGTGTGATAATGCTCCATCAGGCGGTGCGCTAGACGAACGCCCATCCCATTAGGCGTTACGCTAGATGAAAGCCTGTCCCGTGTTATTGCATGTACTCTTATGTTCCTCTCATTCCACAGCTCCCATGTTATTGCAAAAGGAAGGATTTGCCAAATAGTAGAAATTTTGGTAGTGCACCTAACTAGCACTAGCTCGGTAAATTTGTGTTTCGGCAAATGCCATTGGAATTTTCCTTCCAGGAATCAAACTTGATACTTCACTTGAAAATTTGTACCATGATTCCGACCCATGGAAAAATTTAGGAGAATCTTTTTATAAGTGTTACGTGTATGTTGCATAAGGATGGGAGTCATCCTAATACCATGAGCCCTTTCCTTTGTATCACCATGAAATTTGAAACTCAAATTTGTTTAGGGAGAGAGAGACAGAGAGAAGGAAAAATAGTGCTAAAAATTTAGGAAAATTTGACTCAATTTCAAATTTATGGTCTGTGTGCGGGGCGTTACCTTACACGCACGGCCAAAACAAGCGTCTTCTTAACCACACGTCCAAGTCAACTGTTGGTTCAGTTAACGCTTGGAGACCGAGCATGCGTCAGGCCTTACGCTCCGATGGACGCAAAGTTGGGTGAACGCCTGATGAAGCGTAACTCTGGTTCACGCTCAGATCAATGAAGTGTATGTCTAACCTTACGCCTTGCACGAGACGGAGAATTAGTGTAAGGCTTGCCAAGAGAGGTACGGTTAGCTACACAGTCCGCCATATTCTGTTTTGGTCCAGTTCTAGGATCAAATATGATCCGAAACAGTGGCAAAAGTGGACCAAAACCCAAATTTGATCGCACCACTGTGATCCATTTTGGACGGACCAAAGATCAAATTTGGGTTTGGTCCGGGATTTGATCGCCCCACTGTGGAAGCTCTTAGTTATTAGTGTTCCAACTTTTTGTTTTTTTTCTTTGCTTTAACCTTAGTGCTGACCTTAGTAGTTTTTAATGAGAATTACACTGGTGCACCAATATATAAAACCGATAATTCATTTCCACACCCAAATCTATTTTTTCCTGGGAATTACATAGGTGCACTAATAAGTACACGCCTACAATACATGCATTAAAACGATCATTCATACCCACACATAGACCTATTTTTCATGGAAAATACATTGGTTCACCAATATGTACACCCTTGCAAAACAAGCATAAAATCGATTTTTAATAACCACATACAAACCTATTTATTCATGGGAATTACATTGGTGCACCAATATGTAAACCCCTGCAAAACATGCATAAAACCGATAATTCATAACCACAAACAAATCTATTTTGTCATAAGAATTGCATAGGTTCACCAATATGTATACCCCTGCAAAACATGCATTAAAATGATCAATCATACCCACACACATACCTATTTTTCATGGAAAATAGACTTGTGCACCAATATGTATACCCCTGCAAAACATGCATAAAATCGACTATTCATAATCACACACAAACCTATTTATTCATGGGAATTACACTGCTGCACCAATATGTGCACTTCTACAAAACATACATAAAACCGATAATTCGTAACCACACACAAAGCTATTTTTCCATGGGAAATACACAGGTGAACCAATATGTACACCCCTGCAAAATATGCATAGAATCGATTATTCATAACCACACACAAACCTATTTATTCATGAGAATTACACTGGTACACCAATATTTACTGTAACACCAGCATTTTTCTTATGACGCTTACTCAAGGATGCGTCATGGCATGGAATGAAGCTTCATCCTAAGCTTATAAAGCTTACTCAGGGATTTATCAGGGTGTGGATGCATTGGCCTTGTAAAATAGTGCTCAGGCACTATTATGTGTGATGCTTACCCAAGGAAGCATTATGAGTCCCAATGATCCTTACTCGAGAGCGCATCATAATGCTAACGCACTATTATGATGTGAAGCTTACTAGAGGAAGCTTCACTATTCAATGTCGCGTACCCAAGGACGCATCATAGTGCTAATGCACTATTGTGCCGTGATGCGTACTCGACGATGCATCACTAGAAAGTGCAGTCGATGGATGTCCCTTACCCTTCTTTTACAAACGTATGAAAATACGGTTAAGACATATAAGGAGGGAGATTTGGTTGAATGTGCATCAACGGTAATGCATATATATGTGGTGTGGCTTATACGTTAGTACATACTTGATGCATAAGCGTCAATATGCTTGTGGCTTAACCGGTGGAGCATGAATTATGCGAAAGCATCATTCATCCATGTTGCGTGCTCGAGAATACATTATGCATACTAAGTAGAAATACTTGGCCTTTGACCTTGCTACATTATGTTGGAAATAGTTGGATGCGAATTGTATATGTCTAAGCATATCGTTCCGAAATAGTTGGACGCAAAATATTGGCTTTGCCTAAATAGGCTTCAGTTGTTTGTCCCTCTTCTGATGAGCTACGGTCATATTTGATCCCTTCAAGATACATGTTGGGTACGTAGGCAGCCGCAATGCAATGCATTGAGGTGCATCACCTTGTCGCTCATATCATTTAATTTATAGGTGATTGCGACATTATGGTAACTCATATAATTTGGCTCAGCAATGCCAAGTCAAGAGATGATTGTTGTCACACTCGATGAGGTAGTTGCAATTTCACTCGATGGATTGTCCATACTTCCTATCAACCTTTACGGCGTGGAATGGCATGTGCCTGGATGTTGCACCCTTGGCAAGAGAAAGATCAATGTAGGTTCCAGCGTATGGTCGAAGCAGTGTTAAGGAATTATAAATTAGGCTTGAAATGGCTTATGCATTAGTCCAAGGCATGATTTAGGCTTGGACAATGTTCGTAAGCAAGTGATGCATGCCAAAAGCATCACCATTGGTTTTTATGGCATTGAGCCCTTAGCAAAACAAGGAGTGAGTTAAAGCAGTATGGAAACTACGATTCGAGTATCATGCTTATAAAGCATGCTTGAGAAGGCAAATTGACCTGTATTTTCCTAGCGAGAAATGAAGATCCAAGCCGCGCATCGGGAGTTCTGGCCTTCCTAGCGCGTAGCGTTGGAGGCGGAATTTCCCGGGACGTGACATTTATATCCCTACAAAATATGGAACAAATCAACCTTTCATGCCCACAAACATATTTATTTTCACGAAAAATACATTGGTGTACCAATATGTAAACACCTAAATACATGGAACAAATCAACTATACCTATAAATAAATCTATTTTCATTAGAATTGCACCAGTGCATCCACTACATCCACACAACACACCTATATAACATGGAAGAAATCAATCATTTATTTCCACATTGTTACATCGGATTTGTACAAAGCAATTAGAGAAACAATCTCAGGGACAAGTACATAAAGATTCAGATAACCGTTTGACTAATAAGAACTAATTGTATTTGGGTTAGACTTAAAATTTAATTTTAAAAAAAAAACTTTTATCATTGTTTTACAGGAAATAAACATATCAAATGCATCAGCTATATATCTTCTTAATTGTAAGTTTGCAACCAAATCAACTAAAAAAATATAATACAAGAAAATTAATAAAATTAAAAAAGGAAAACGTGTAGTCTATCAACTGCATTCTGTTCCTATGTTTTATTAAAACAAAATTAATAAAACATATAACTTTTTTCATTTTTTTTTATTACATGTCTTCGAAATTCAGCTACCATTTATTCTAAGATCATTTACCGGTAAAAATAGAAGACATCGTATAAAAACACAAACTAGGCAAAATTAAAAAGTAAAAATAATTGGTTACTCTTAAAGTAACTCTATATGGATCTGTTGATTATCCTCTTACTTGCCCTAACTTTTTGGTCTAATTGGAGTTATCCCACCACCATCATCGCCTGCTGTCGGAACTTGATTCATTCATGTTGTTTATGCTCCGAAATTTGATGTTAAAGTTGAACCACTCTAGTCATTTCCGTTGAACAGACTTGATTAATAATTGTTTGAATGACAAATGTATACAGAAAAAGCATTTTACAGAAATTGTAATAAAAGAGACATCCAAGAACGATGAATCTACACAAATTGATAAAAAAAAAACAAGAAGAAACAATTTAAACCCAAGATCCTTTCTCTCTCTTCTAGAAAGATTTCAAATCTAAATTGTAATAAAATAATATGTAAGGAAACTTTAAAAGGTTATTTATGGTAATATAAAGATATAGATTTTCTTAATTGGTAGAAGAAATGACTAACTCATCCAAAAAAAGATTAAAGTGTTACCGGGTTTATGAATTAGGACTAAATAATAGTAGGCTTGGAGTGACTGGATTAGAACGTCTAAATCCCAACTGATTTGAGACTAAACTTTAATTTTTATAAATTTGAATGACTTTATAAGCCGAACAGATTTTAATATGTTTTTTTATGGGAATCCTTGACAGTACGCTTTATACTGTGGACAACGGTAAAGACAGGTACAGACAAGTGTAATATTTGCTCCCATATAGGGCTGTACATGGCCGGTTTCGGTTCGGTTTTGTGCCAAACCAAAACCGAAACCGGCAAGGTCGGTTTTTCAAAAAAAGTTTCCATGGCCGTCCCGTTTACCGTCGGTTCGGTTTTAATCGGTTTTACTTCGGTTTCGGTTTTTCTTCGGTAGTTTTCGGTTAACCGGTTGCTTTGCCAGTTTCATGGAACTGACAATGAAAAATTCAAAAAAAAAATCAAAAAAAAATCAAAAAAAATTCATAAAAAAATCAAAAAAATAGTTTTTGGCTTAAACCATCCAAACACATATATCAATAATGTTCTTGGCTTAAAATAGTTCAAAAAATTCCAGCAATTGCAGTAACTTTGCCATCCATTCAGTAACTTCTCTAAGTCTACGATGCCAAGATAGAGCCACAACATATATCTCCATCCTGTTGCAAGTACTAAGAACTGCAGCTTCTTCAATATGATGCAAGCCACAAAGTTCTCCAATGGCACGAGGCCACTCAGCTTCTGGAGACTCCCATAATAATGTTAACAGACTTACCCTGTACACAAGCCAATGCAACGAATTTATAGAAATAAGTTAAATTGTATTCGTTGTTGGATGCAAACAAACATGCTGACAAGGAAGGTTTCAAGTGTATGGACAAATCTAGTAGTTTACGAGCTAAAGTGGAAAGAGGAAGGAGTTGCTGTACATTATTTAGAGAGATGAGAAAGAAAGAAATGAAATACCTAGCTGGTTAAGATCATGGAGCATAGAAAACTGTTTTTAAAGACATTTTATGGTAAACTGGGAGTGGTTTGACCATAACAAAACATAAAGAGAAGAAATCATCTCACACTGTCAACAAGATACACCTGTTGAGAAATGAAAATAGCCATAAATTACTGTACACTGATTGTTTAAAATGAAAGTAAACCAAAATTGTCATTTTACTGTGTACCCTGAATCATCCTATAAGATTTATGTCAAAAGCACCTATACAAATGGTGGATTTAGTATAGACTGCAATGTAAAACACTAGACAGTTAATGATAAGCCATAAATCAAAATATTTCCTTAAAAACAGAAGTCAAGGATCAATTCATGTGGAAGAACATGTTGTTAAGAAAGAAAAAAAAAAGGGTCAACCGTGAATCCAATAAACTCTGTCAGGAAAGCTCATTCAATTATATACAGGGTTCAGGAAAATAATTAAAACCCTAACATGAACCAACTCAAACTTAACCTGAAAGTCTTTTACAAAAAAAAAAACAGAAAAATAATTAGAACCCTAACAAAAACTATTCATACCTGATTAGTCTGAGAAGAAGTTGCTTCTGAAATACAGGGTTCAGGAAAATAATTAAAACCCTAACATGAAACCAACTATAACATGAAACCAACTCAAACTTAACCTGAAAGTCTTTTACAAAAAAAAAAACAGAAAAACAATTAAAACCCTAACATCATACAATTCATACCTGATTAGTCGGAGAAGAAGTTGCTTCTGAAATGGAGAATGAATCGGAGGCTGCTTCTAAAATCGAGAAATCTGAAACCCAAGGGAAAATGGAAGAAACTCAGAATCAAGATGAGAAGCTGTGAGAACTGAAAAGTTGGTGGAGGCGGAGGCGTAAGTTCTTTGTGAAAACTAAAGAGATTAGGGTATGGTATGCTTTATATATCAAGGGGATGAAGGATCTAGATTAGATCTATCAAAATCTAGATGAACGGCTGTCATTTGTCGGTTTTCCATGGTAAACGGTTCGGTTTTTGGCTCAACCCAAAACCGAAACCGTGACTACCGGTTTTCCAAAAATTTTTCCATAACCGTTCCATTAGTAAACGGTTCGGTTCGGTTTTAACGGGTTTCCGTGGAAAACCGTTACCGTGTTCAGCCCTACTCCCACTTGGTAATTGACACCCAAAATTTATTGGTGTATATTTTCGAAAAACCTCCTCTGAACATTTCCTTTAATAAAGTGGGAAATTTTCTTTTTTACCTCTTATGTTCGATCTTGGCTCGGTTATCCCTGAGGATTGCCATCGACACACTTAGCTCTTTGGGTAAAAGCACACGTATCCCTGCATCCCCATGCACCTCCATTCATGTACAGTCATATATATACAGCTCAACAATCTGAACCAAATATACTTACGCGTTTCGTGTTGCATCACCCAACGACTAACCGTATGTGACGTGCATATTATATATGAACCAGAGAAGGAAAATAATTTCTGCTTCAATAATAATGTGAATTCATAACGATATCAGTTGGCCTATATTGTCACTAGTGAGACATAGTTGGCTCCCACTGTGTTTTTATGACGACTTCAGGATAATTTTCCTTTTCTATATTCATAACCTGATAACCACTTATATATCAACCTTGGTCTAAGTTGGAACACTCCCACAGCTAATGATCGTCCATGATTGACATTGTCAATTCATATCTAAAAACATTGTCATAAATGAAGCAAAAAACTTTAAGAAAAGATTGCATTCGTAGATTTTTGAGCTGATTAATCCATTTTGTTACAAGATGGTATTTTGGGAGGGTTATTTGAGCGATGAAGCAATGGGTATAGTTGCTCCAGTAGTTGTATATTGGCTATATGCAGGAGTTTATCACCTATTACCTTCATTGGATCATTATCGTTTACATACCAGAAAAGAGAAAGACGTAAAAAATGTGGTTCCACTTCCTACCGTGATTAAAGGTGTTTTATTACAACAGTCTATTCAAGCTACTGTGGCATATTCATTGTTCCTGGTTAGTACTTGAATTACCTTAATTTTGCAATTCTACTTGCCAGTGCTTGTAATCTGCCGGAAAATGGCTTGTGGACAGGGGCCTCAATGATGCGAAAGTCCTAAAATTAGCAGAATACCTCGTATTTCTTCGTGTTAGTAACACATCTGTCACTCTTTTTGTACAGATAAATAGCTCTATGTTAAGCTCATCTGAAGTTGTGGTTCAGCCCTCTCTTCCAATACAGCTTTTGCAGTTCATTGTGGCAATGTTAGTCACGGATGCATGGCAGTACTTTGTGCACCGCTACATGCACCAAAACAAGTTTCTCTATCGACGTATTCACTCGCAACATCACAGGGTGGTCGTTCCTTATGCATTTGGGGCCTTCTATAGCCACCCACTTGAAGGTCTTTTCCTCGATACGTTTGGCGGTGTTGTCTCGTTCTTGATTTCAGGCATGACAGCACGGACGTCTGTATTCTTCTTTTCATTTACTATGATTAAAGCCATTGATGATCATTCTGGGCTCTGGCTGCCTGGTTATAACCTCTTCCAACTTGTATTTCCGAACAACTCTGCTTACCATGATATCCATCACTATGGATTAAGAGGAGTAAAGTACAACTATTCACAACCATTTTTCACATTTTGGGATAAATTGCTCGGGACACACATGCCTTACACTCTTGTGAAGCGACCCGAAGGAGGATTCGAAGTAAGGCCAGTTAAATAACTGCGAGTGCAACCAATGGCGTATGTAAACAAAAAACCACCAAGTGACAACAAAGAAATATATATATATATAAGAGCAAGTTTAGGAAAAGTTTGTGAAAAGACTCTGTTAAGTGGATATGTCCTCAAACTCCAATCTGATTCCGCTCCTGAGTGCAACTAACTGACCATTGATTTTATGAAAGTTCAATAGAGTTCATCTGAACTTTCAGTTCTCAACTGGGATTCAATTTTCTTGTAAATTGTTTTTCCTCTGCATTAGGTAGAATTTTATATATTCTCTTTATCTAATATATTTTTTTCTCTTCTGATAAAAATAAAATAAATTATGAATTCTTTTAGGGTATGTTATGGTATCATCAACAAATAATAGTTTAATCAGATTTTTTTCTTCTCTTTTCTTTGAAGCATAACAACGCGTTTGGTTCAGAGAATACAAGGCCCATGAATTCAAATTCGAGGAATCGTTCCAATTCCCTGAACCAAACATGGTTTTGAAATCCAGAATCGAATTCTAACGGAATGCAATTCCTCCCAAACATTCTATGAATGGAATTCCTCCCAAACATTCTATTTCAATTGCATTAGTTAGAGACCAGAAAAGAATTGCTTTCCAATGGAATCGATGGGTCATTCCCGTGAAATTGTCAAAATTGTCCCTCGTAACAAAATTACTGATCAGATATATCAGTCATTCTTCGAACAAATCATTAGAAAAGAAACGAGAGAGATTGGGGATTTAGCATGGATTAAATCATCATCGTCATCAACATAATCTCTACTACCTTCAGCTTCTTCAAGTAGTATCAAGAGGGTTTCTACAACAACAACTAGAGAAGGTATAACAAAACCAACAGTAGTTGATCAACTATCTCAAACAATGATGATTTTGGGAGAAAATTTTGGGGGTTTGTCCAAATTGAATTCAGTTCATACAATTAATGATTTTAAGAATAGGGTTTAACTTGATTTTTATTTTCTGTAATTTCATAGGTTTAGTTTTATACTTTGGTTAATTAGGGTTTCTAACTATTTTGACTGTGAATCGTTACAAAAAAGAAGATTGTTTTGATTATGGTGGTGGTCGTGATGGAGCAAAATCTAGCGATAATGGGAGGATTTCCTATTGTTGAGAATTGGGGTTTTGATTTTTGTTAAGAAATTAGACGTAATGATTTTGATTTAACTCTCTGCATAGATACATAAATCGTCGCTGTCAATTTTATTTGCTATCTTCAATCAAATACTTCAACATATTAGCCAACAAAACCAATCCTGTAGATATTGGTACAGACCTTGGAGAAGATGGTCAGTGTTCTCTCTATCTCTGATTTGATTTTGATTTTGAAATGGAATTAAAGCACAAAACTTGGAAGGAGCACGGGAGCTAATGAGACGTGAAATAAAAGAGCCTTCGGTGGAGGTTAAACGGAGAGGTGGCCATCATATTACATATCTAAGCGCTTTTGGTTCTTCTGCTATACTTTTTGTAAATCGGTATGTAGTTTAAGTTATTTTTATAGCTGCTGAGCTGCAGTCCTTTTTAATCTTGTCAATTTAGTTACAAAATCGACAAATCATTCCTACAATCTAAGAAACTCATAATAGATAATCAATGCTCTTCTGATTTTCTAGCTTTTCCTATTCTGCTATTTTTTATCTATAATATCTTTTTAGTATGAGTGTGCCTGTGTGAGTCAGATGAAAAATTGTCTTAAACATGGTTTTGTAAACAAAGCTGAAACATTGTGTGTTTAAACTGGATTCCCTTTGCTTCTTCTCCGCCATTCTGCAATAATACAAGTTTCCAGTCTTTGGTTTTTGTTAGTGAACTTATAGATAATCATACTGGTATGAACCTCTTTTATGTAAAACGTATCAAGAACTTCATAGATGATAGACATGCTTCTCATACGAGAAAGCATTATACTAAAGGCTACTTGGGATTCCTCTCCTTGTTTTTTGTTGCACTATGTCCGCAAGGAGTCTCTTGTACATGTTTGTAACACTATTCTAGTTTAATATAATTAGTGTGTTGCTTAGCAAAAAAAGAAATAAAATTAACCTTTCTCCTAGAAAAAACAACCTAAGCGACAAACACGTGCACAATACAGACATTACACACATGTGAATCCGACAAAACAGAAACAAATAAGTTTTTTTTTTATGAAACAAATAAGGTAAGATGTGTTAGAAAAACATTGCAGACACTAGTTTATAAATTCTTTGCCAGGCATAAATTCTTAAATCTTAATCAACCCCATAGTTTACGAATAAGTTATACCCCAGGCTTCAGCCATGTTTAGATTCCTTGAATCATAACAAGCTCATCAATAATCCTGGGCTAAGTTGTAAAATTAGCATATGGACTAGTCCAAAATTAATATGTAAGTTGTAAAATTAGCTTGTGGACTTATGGGATCGATCACCAGTTATTGCTCATTTCATGTACCTTGTAACTCGAACTGGCGTGTCTCCTAAAGGGCGTGTCAAAATGGAGCCATTTGGACACGCAGAACAATCTACGAACTTGCGTGTCCAATAAATCCTACCCTTTAGACACGCATAGAAAACTCTGAAGTGGCGTGTCTATGAGCTAATATTTAAGCCATGTAGAACAATTTATGAACTGGTGCGTCCAATAATACTACCTTTTAGACACGTGGGGAAATCTATATAGTGGCGTGTCCAATAAAACTAACCCTTTAGACACGCTCATAAATCTCTGGAATGGCGTAGCAAATCTATTACACACGCCAAAATTTGTTTCATCTGTCCATAGATTGATCTATGGACACTTTTATTGACAAACACAAAATAGGCGTTGCTAAATGGTACCTTTTGGACACGCCATGCTTAGCGTAGTTTTTAATAGACATAATGGACATGCTAATTGAGTGTAACGTGGCTGAATGTGTCAGTAATAGACACGTAGTTTCTTAGTGGCTTGGCTACATCTGCAATTTCTGATATATAGCCACGCCAAAAATCAAAAACATGTCAAGGAAAAATATAAGTAGCGTGCCAAAAAACCATTTGTGTACTAGTGCTATCAGTTTTTGATAACACTACAACAAAACATGCCATAAATAACCCATAAAATCTGTGATCTAAAGGCAGGCCATATGTGATCTCCCATAAATCTCCATCACCGAATGTTAATCCAACATTTCCAGAAATACCTAAATCAATCAATAAAACTAAACTAAATCTCAATATTCAATAATTTTAAAGTTAAAACAAATATAATAATGTACAACAGACACTCACAACAAGGAGAAAATGAGGTGAAGGAATAACCACCCAAACTCCAAAAGCTGTAGAAGTGACTCAAGTTCTTTATCACACTCCACAAATCAATTACACAATAACACGATTAAAATCAAGAAATCACATAAAAACTCAATCAATTTCACAATAACATCAACTAAAATTATAGAATCATAATCAGCAATCCACATATGAATCACAAATATTTCAAACTAATTCAATAGTTCACAAGACTAAAGAAACCTAAATCAAAATCAAAATTTTCTCCAAAGGTGAAATCGATCTATATAAACTAAGAAATCTATCACATAAAAGTTAAAACCTAAACAAACGTAAATCAGAATCAAAAAGCAAAGTTAGATCACATATCAAAGAAAACTTAACTGATCTTCCAAACAAAATCTCACCCAAGGTTTAGATCGTATACACCTTAAGACTTGCGTATGCCATCTTGGTTTTGAATCACAGGTTCTAAACCTTAACTGACTTTGTTACTTAATCCAGCATTACTGATGCAGATGAGCAGGCTATAGCCAATTTGGAGGCTAAAGACCCGAGTGTCGTAATTTAGCTCAAAAGGGGTCCATTTTCATTGGAAACGGGTCAACGATCAAGACATGAGACGATTTCGTCTCATGGTCTTTATATTTTTGCCAAATTTCATCGTTTAGGGTTTCAAACAGGTGTTTTTGCTATTTTAGTAAAGTTTTTATTTTGTTAATAACTTCTTCGTTAGGAGTCCGTTTGGGTCGCCGTTTGCGGAAAATAGTTTTATTTTATGAGTACTTTCATTATTTTAGGCCGACCAAAATTTGCCAAAAATAGCAAATTAGGGTTTGAGTCGGTTTAGGTTTTTTTTTATCCTTTCTTGACTATCAAGTTAGGGTTTTTCTCCAAGTCTATAAAAGAGTCCTCCATGTATTATTTTAAGTAGTTGAATTTGATTAATAAAATTGATTTCTTAAACTTGTTCAAGTTTAATCGATTATTATTTAAAGTCGGGAAACCGAAGTCTAAATAATTATCATTGTTCATAGTCGATATTCCTAGGAATATTTGAAGTCTGAACAAAACCTCTCTCTTTTCTTTCTTTTCTTTATTATCCGCTGCATCATTTGGTATCAGACCAAAGTCGATTTTAGGGTTGATAAGATGCCACCAAGAGTAGCAATCGATTAGGGTCGAGGTCGAGGTCGAGGAGGAGGTCCATAAGGTTTCATTCCATTGAGATCTAGAGAAGAATTCATTGAAGACGTCCAAGGTTTGATGGGTCGGTATAACCTTCGGAAGGAAGAAGAAGATGATAACGCTAACCCTTTTGCTAGAGGGCATCACGAAGGTAGAATAAATCAACGATAGGATTCTGATCGCTGGAAGGCAGGAATGAAAGTAGAGATCCCAGAATTTTATGATGGTCTGGAACCGGAAGAGTTTCTCTCCTGGGTAAATACGGTTGAGGAAGTATAGGAATTCAAAGAAGTAACAGATAAAAATCGAGTTTCGTTGGTAGCAAATATGTTTCGTGGGAGGGCTTATTCGTGGTGGAAACAACACAAGCTGCTACGTAGTCGTAAAGGAAAACAGAAGTTAGTATCATGAGAGAGTTGAAGAAACACATGAGAACAAAGTTTTTGCCATATAAATACATTGGATTGATGTACTAGCAGCTGCAAAACCTAGGCAAGGGAATGCGTTCTATAGACAATTAAACCAATGAGTTTTACCGACTACTTTCTCTTAACGACTTGTCAGAGTCAGATGAGCAAAAAGTCGCTCGCTATATAGGTGGTCTCCCTCAAAAATATCAGCATACACTCAACATGTTTGATTGCTGCTCTATTTCGGATGCACATCATAGAGCAAGGCATATAGAGAAACAAGTAAGGCGTAGAAGCTTAAATTGGGGTATCAATGTGGCAGCATCTCCAGCAAGTAACAGTAGTACTTCAACACCTAGTAATGCTAGTAAACTTAATTCTTCCTCAATACCAAATAAAACCCCAGTTACCACTTTTGGAGGTAGGTGTAATAAGTACGGAGAATTTGGGCACAAAGCCAGTGACTGTAAAAAAACAGAACGGGCGAACAAGGTATTTTTCATTGAAAACGACCATGAAGAAGATGGTTGGGTAACTGATTATGAAGAGGATCATGAAGATGATTCGGAACCTGTCGATGAAGTAGTTATCGGAGATAAATTAGTGAACTTTATAGTAAGAAGAAGTTGTCTCACTCCACGTAAAGATGAGGGCGACAGCTGGTTGCGTAACAATATATTCCAGTCGACATGTACGATCGAAGGAAAAGTTTGTCATCTAGTTATTGATCCTGGAAGTTGCGAGAATATTGTTGATGAAGAGGACGTGAAACGATTCAAGCTGGAAATCAAGGCACATCCACATCCATACAAGCTTTCTTGGCTTAACAAAGGGAATAAGGTAAAAGTAAACAAACGTTGCTTGATTTCTTTTTCAATTGGTAACAAATATAAAGATATAATATGGTGTGACGTTACTAGTATGGATGCTTGTCACTTGTTGTTGGGTCTTCCATGGGAGTTTGACAGGAAAAGTAGTCATGACGGGTATAAGAATACCTACAATTTTTTATGGAACGACGTACGTATGGTACTTGTACCCAGTAAAGAGATTGCACCTACACCATCTACTGGAGAAGCTACCAATCTCTTGTCGTTTAAGCAGTTTGAAGATGAATTAGAAGATGCAGGTGAATTGTATGTGTTGATTGGCAAAGAAGAATAACAGGATGCCAGTAGTATTCCCATTGCAGCTCAACCTTTAGTTAAGCAATTTATGGATGTTTTTCCTAACGAGTTGCCGGACGAGCTACCACCTCCCCGGGATGTACAACATCATATTGATCTCGTTCTTGGATCAAGCTTTCCAAATAAAGCGCATTACAGAATGAGTCCTAAGGAGCATGAAGAACTTCGTCGTCAAGTGGAAGATTTGCTACAAAAAGGATTGGTCCGACAGAGTCTAAGTCCTTGTGAAGTACCAGCCTTGCTGATTCCAAAGAAAGATGGAACGTGGAGAATGTGTGTAGACAGTCGAGCCATCAATAAAATCACAGTCAAATACCGTTTTCTAATTCCCAAATTGGATGACTTGTTAGATCAGTTGTGTGGAGCAAAAGTGTTTAGCAAACTCGACTTAAACAGTGGGTACCATCATATCAGAATTCGTGAAGGTGATAAGTGGAAGACTGCTTTCAAAGTCGAGAAGGATTATATGAGTGTTTGGTTATGTCATTCGGTTGACCAATGCGCCAAATACATTCATGCGTATCATGAATCAAGTACTCAGACCCTTTATCGGTACTTTTGTGGTTGTTTATTTCGATGATATTCTTCTTTATAGTGCTAACATGGACTTGCATGTTCAACATCTTCGGGAAGTGCTCTCAGTTCTACGCAGGGAGAAATTATTTGCGGCCATCAAAAAATATTCATTCATGACAGATCGAGTTCTTTTCTCGGTTATGTCCGTGCCAAGTGCGAGAGTTTCTGCAAGAGAAGAGGGTTCGATGATGCGGGATAATGGATCAACAACTTGACCTTGATCTTTCAACCAAGCATCTCTAACTGCTTCATATGGCGCAGCCTCCATAGACTTACGCAGCCGGGAGACCGAAGAGCTATCCGATTTCATCGGTAAAGAGTTGCATGGAACGGACAAAAGGTTCTTTGACATGAACCATTGAAAAGCTTCTTCTTATTTTTCCAAAAGATTGGAGGTCTCTACAACATCTCTTCCTCTGCTTGGCTGTGGAAACTCCCTGTTTGGCTGAACTGCATCAGCAGTACCCATGTTTGAAGTATTAACTCTGACAGGACCAGCTTCTGCTATAGTATCTGAGGGCACATTACTCGTTGTACTAGTAATCGCTGGCTCATCTACTTATGCATCATGTGCTTGCGGGACCCTTTCTGCTGAAGTAATTATGGGATTGCCTTGAGGGTTGCGATCCTCTTCATCCGTCGAATCAACTTCATCAGAAGCGGCTTCAAGTGGCTCATCAATAGTCAGAGGGGAGAATTGAAGGTAGAAAGAAGGATCAGGAGCGACAGTTTGGTGCGAGAGATCGATGACAGCATTTGAAATCTCTTTGGCGACACCAGCTTGTTCCGCAGACTCAAAATTTGTTAATCGAAGAGGAATATTTTGTTCTTCTTGTCTCTCTGCGGAAGAGCTTCCTTCACCTCTTAAGAGTGGATGATGAAGGGGAGAATCTTGAATTTCTCCCTCTTCCCTATCTGTGGAAGCACGAGGAGCACTGTTCGCTTTCTTCCGACCCTATAAATGCACCGCAACAAGTCATTAAATAAAATTCTTAAGGAATATGAGAAGTCACCGGATTAAAATAATACCTTTTCTACAAGGGGTGCGGCCTTGCGTTTTACCCCCGCATCATCTTGGGTGCCTTCATCAACCAGAGGCTCAGTTTTCTGCTCAACTTGCGGCTATAAAAGGAAGAGGAAAATTTAATCATCAGACGGAAACTCTAATCATTAAGCAATATACAAAGCACAAAAAGACAAAGAAAAACTCTACGTACCTCAATGACAAGTGGAAACTTGAAATCAGTAAAATTTAATCGCCAAGGGCAATAACCGTTGAAGCGAGTAAGAAGATCGTAAACTATGTTATCGGGGACGAATCCGAAGACTCATGGGCCCTCAATGACGAGAGGGGTGCGGTACCATTTGTAGTCGTGATCTTCCCGAATTTTTTCCTTGAGAGGACGCGTTGTCCCCGGAATATACTTCATCTTGGCGTTGTCAATTTCCGCTAGCAGACGGAATCCTTCTCCACCTTTGCGGTTCGGGCCAACGCTCCATCTTTTGAAATTCTTTGCGGAAACATTGTCCGCATAAGTAGCATGAAAGTTTTTCACTGTATAATATTTGCGTTCTGAAAGGTCTAGAACATAGCAGGTAAAGTTGGTCCTTCCTTGGCTATGCATGCTACATTCATCTAGTATGCGCCACCAATTTCCGTTGTATTGAGTGATGGACCGCACTAAGCCTTGATGGGTTTGTTTACGACTGGCAAGAACTTCGAATTGAAAGGGATTTTCGCTTTGGTATAAGGGAAGTTGTAGACCCGCATCTAAAGCTCCCGCAGGGATTAATAGTCTGTTGTTGGAGTAGTCAAAACCTTCCATCATCTCCAAGGTAATTTCATCTTCAACACAATCATAAAAAGAGACTTTGAATTGGCGAAGACCATGAACCCTTTTGAAATCCTCGAGATTCACGAATTTAAAGCTACAACTTTCATGAGCACGTTTATCCTTCGGAGCAGGATTGTTGATCGAAGCACGGACACTTGCGAGCCTTGTAGATTCCGAAGGATGACTCCTCGATTTTTGGTAACGAGATGACTTCCTAACTAAATGCTGATCATCCTCATGAGAAGCGTTACCGGTAGATTTACTTTTCCAGCCATAATAAATTTTTATCTACACAGGAAAGCCAGAAAAAATAAGCTTATTAAGATCAAAAGCAAGAACAATACTTGAAATATGCAACAAGATGATCAATACATCAAAATACAAATCAGCTAATCATTCTCTGATCAGAAGAAAGAAGGGATTATGATAAAATAACCGATCATCAAAAAGAGAAATCAACGACATCAGAATCATCATATATTTAAAAGAATAATAAACAGATAAGAACATCATTAATATCATCTACAATGATTAGGGTACAGGTACATAGATTGATAAACAAGCAAATACGAAAAAGAAAAAAGAAAAAGAGTTACTTACAGTGAAGTAAAAGATAGAAGAAAAATATGATTGATTGAAAAGATAAGAACTTGATCTCGATGCAAGAATCCTAGATCACAGAAGATTGAGATAATGAAAAGGCGCTGAAGAATTTTTGAAGCTCAAAGGAATAAAAAGCACTGCAACTTTATGAAGAAGAAAAAGACAAGAGGTGTAAAGAATGAAATGAAGGAAATAATTGGTATTAAATAGGAGAAAACTGAAACTAACAAACCGCCGTAAACTGAAAAGAAATAAACTTTTTCAGAGATTTGATTTCCTCGAAAAACGCCAACTGACAAAAACGTGCAAAGAGAAATTACTGCTAGCAAAAAAAGCGCATAAAAGTATAACGTGGGAAAGGAAGTTATGGTAAGCGTGGGAATTGAAAAGGTAATTATTATTTTTCCTTTTTTCAAATTTTTTACCAACTGAAAATTCCAAAAAAAAAAAAAAGGGGGGCAAATTGTGAGAGAATAAATTCTGAGGTACGCGTGTCCAAAAAAACTATTGGAGAAGTAACGAACTACGATAAGACGAGAAACACTGGAACAAAGCCTTTTAAAGCATTACACTTATAGCTGTGAACTCGACAAAGTTTGAACCTGACAACATTAATGCATGACCGACACGTGGGTTGCGGGAAAGTAAGGCACACTGCTCAAAACAGATAGCCTTGCTGCCTGACCGACACGTTGGTTGCGGGAAAGTAAGGTACAATGATCAAGACAGACAGCATTAACTACTCGACTGACAATAGGTTGCGGAAAAGTATGACTCGATAAAGAGTAATAATGAGTATTGATGCATGACTGACACGTATCGATTTTACAAGCCGCGGAACAAAAAGAACTAAAGCATGACGTTTCATTTAAAGGGATACGTGTCCAACATGCCATGATTCAATTAAGACCGCAACAATCATCCCAATCCAAAAAATATTAATTTAATTACAAGACCGCAGAAGAGCTGCGGGATAACCAGTGAGAAATCACGAGAAACAAGCAATAAGCATACTAAGACTTGCGGGAGGAACGATCAGGCTATGCGGAAATCGCAAATAAGCTTTGCGGGACTACATATTGCCCCAAGAATGGATAAGAATAAATAGGTGGAAGGTAGATTGGTGGGACCTGTCAAATTGGCTATAAATACCAAGCTCATAAACAATAAAAGGGGTGGGAAAAGAGGAGGAAAAATAAACGAAAGACGTCAAAGTGATAGCAAAGAGTTTAGGTATGAACTTATGTAAAACTTTAAGTTCACTTTTATTATGATATTATAACATATCAGTTATTTGATGTATCTTAAGGCAATTAAAATAAAAATGAATACAAATCTTTTTCCCGTGGATGTAGACAGTCTGAATGTTGAACCACGTAAATGTTTGAGTCAATTTATTTTAAGTTATTTGTTTAATTCTCATTGTCTAAATGATCATGAGAGTTGATTTCATGATAAGATATCATACAAAACTATGATTTAAATACTTTTGGTTGTGATCTAAGAATCGCCAGATTTTTGGTAATCACACTAGGGTTTTGTTTATTATTCATAAACGATAAAAACTGAGATTTTATTTCTCTATGATGTTGCGAAGGGAAATGGGGTTGTGAATCACAAATTATGATTGTGAAGATGATGATGATGATGAAGAAGAAGGTAATGGTGGTGGCTCGTGGTGATGGAGGTGGGTTTGATGTGTTGGTGGTGATTGTGAGTGAAGAAGAGAAGAATCTGATGTTGACTTTGGTGAGTGGTGTGCTGGAGTGAGACAAAGGGTTTTCTGGTTAGGGAAAGGGCTTCTCTTCGTATTCCGAGAGAAAAGAAAAAAAAATGGGGAAACAAAGGATTTGCTCGATTATAAAAAAGGGGGTTATCAGAGAATCTACCAAAGATACATCCTTATTCATCGGTCGCGGAATAGGTAGTTGTTTAAGGGCTAAAATGGTAAATTATTCTGCGATCGTTTTTAACGTTGGAGGAAATTTTTCGTGTTAGTTTTAGTTCCATGACCGTTTTGATTTGTCGGAAGTCGACGACCGTCAATGTGTGTCGTTTTTGTGGATGGTAAAAACACCATTTACTGCTAGTGACCATTTGAACTAAATAAATTATGAATGAATGTTGGTTTTTACCTCAAAGACTCCCAAAAACCTTTCAGGTTTAAGAAAATCACATGAAAGATCTAATCATCTCTCTCTATAATTGTTTTTTTAAAATAATTTTCCAAACCAAGTAGAAAGAAATAGAGTCATATAACTGACAGCCCCGCCCCACCATTATTAATGATGGTTGACCTGCACTACGGATGGAAAGTGCAACTGGAACTGGCCTTGCTGCGAGTAGTTCGTTTGCTCAAAGCATTCGTTTGAAACCAGTGGTGTACTTGACGCGGGCGATATTGGTAGTGCCGAAGAAAATTCACCAATGATCGTGTATATGATTCGATCAGGCCCCGAATAATCAAGTTTCTAAAATCTTCTTCTTCTTCAAAACTGAATTTACTCGGATAAGATCTGATATATCATATTTTCTGAGTAAATTTAGGTTTGTATTGGTAACTTTTCTTGCAATCAATAAATATCACATTGTGATTTAGGTTTTAGATTTTATTTTTATACTACCATGCCTTGTTATAATTCTAACTCTTATCGCCATTAGTACGTTTTATTATAGCCTTTGGGATCTTATACTGGCAACCGATGAGAGATTTAAGCATATCATCATTGAAGACGATCAATTCCGACGTGAAGATGATCATGATTTATACAAAGAAGATCGATAGCTATTGGAATGGGTCGTGATTACGATGATTAACGCGCAAAATACTTCTTCTGCGAAAGATTTTACCTGAATAAAGAAGAAGTTTCTAAATTGTTGAAGAATAATTAAAAACCTTTATTCAGATTAGTCTTTTTTCATGTAAATCAAAGAAATTCACATTGTACACTGGTTATATCACTATATAACGTATAATGATGAAATAAGAGGATGTATCACCTCTTCTATGTAATAATCCAAACCTGAAGTTAAATAAGGTAATCTAATAAATTTAGGAGTTTTTTCAAAACCCCTCCCTCCATGAAAAAAAATTAAAAAAAATTAAAAAAAATTAAAGCTTAAAAAACCACACAAAAAGAAAAACCACCCCACGTTCCAGAAAAACACATCTGCACCGTTAAAATATTCACCGAGATCATAATCATCGCTCCTTAAAACCCCCGCATTTATCTCTCCAATCTCCCTCTGATTTATAATTTCCCCAAATAATCCAAAAAAATTCAAAATTCCAGGGTTTCAAACAATTTCCCTCCCTCCTTGCTCTCAACAATCTAGAAATCCATGGAATTTTTTTTCACAAAAACCTCAACATAAGAATTTCATAATCTGAGGAAACAAAAAGAATGGGTGTTTCTTTTTAGGTTTCAAAGAAAGGAACACGATTTCGCCCTGTTCTTCTTCCTCTACACTCTGATGGTGATGACAATGAAAATGAAAGAAGCAATGCTGATTCCAATACAAAGGTTATCACTTCTATTCCATTAACTACCAGAACACCCAATCTTTCTAAGGTAATTCCCCCTTATTATTACTCACTGGATTGTTTTTTAGATAGGATTTAAGCGCTAAAATGTTGATCTGTTATCATTACATTTATCTAGGTTGATGCTATGCAGACGTGTGGAGCTGTAGAAGGTATGTCTTTGTCATCTTCAGGTTTCGATAAGATTACATGTCGTCTATTAGCTTAGTTAGATTGTTTTATTGCAAAAGGTATGGAATGGTATTATTAAATGTGTGTGATTATGCAGTGCATCAAGTGTCATTCACATTGGATCTCTACGAAGATGGATTTTGTATTATAAAGGCTTTAGAGGTTTGTCTGTTCATAAGACCCTCAGGCTGTAGCTTATAGTTAGAATGAATGCTTATCTATATGACATGTTGCTTTTGTCAAATTTTTGTAAATATTTGAATGTTAGAATGGACTGATTATCTGCAGGATTCGGTTCAGAATACTCGAAAAGCCGTGCATCCGTATGATAGGAGATCAGAGAGTCTCTTTTCTGTAAGCATGTAGTATCTTTGTTATTACTTCTATAGCATAATTAAACTTTTGTAAATACTCAGATGGGGCGTGTTTAATTTTGTTAACATTTTGAATTCATGTGTGTTATACTTGTTGTTTGTTGCAACGTGTTTATGTTGTTGCAGGCAATCGAGTGTGGTCGATTACCTGGTGACTTCTTGGATGAGATACCTATCAAGTATGTAGAGGGAACACTAGTGTGCGAGGTGAGAGCATAATTACTAGTATTACACCATAATCCTTGTAGAGTGATATTCAAACTCTCGCGGAAAAATGATTTTGGCCACACATTTTCTCTTTACTTTCTGAACCATTCAAAAACTTTAACTACATAATTATTATTGTCCATGGATTACATGTGCAGGGTACAATGATCTGCTTTCCTAATTCTCTCAACTTTTTACCCTTTTCAGGTCCGAGATTACAGCAAGGGTCCGTCTGTACCAGGGAATGTCGTTTCCTCAATGAGTGAATCACTGGTTGTTACGAAAGTATCTCTTAGGATGTCGTTGGAGAATATTGTGAAGGACATTCCAGTTATCTCAGATGATTCTTGGACTTATCATGATCTAATAGTAAGTTTCTATACGACTGTAAAAGTAGATACAATTTTTTTTTTACTCATGCTTGAATACTATGCATGTGTTATAGGAAGTAGAGTCTCGAATTTTGAAAGCCCTGCAACCGAAACTCTGCTTAGATCCTACACCAATGCTAGAAAGGCTTTGTAGTGAACCTGCATCCATAAAGGTATTGATTTTTTTGTTTGATTCTTTTTAACTTGTGCTTGTCTTCAGAACCTTAATCTGGGTACAAATTGTTGAATGGCCCCTTCCTTGCAGCTCAAAAGAGAAGGTTGAGGCAAAGGCCAGAAGTGACCATCACATCCAATAGTCAACCACATGGGAAAAAAGTTCAATTTGATACCTTAGGAGATTCTGCAACTATATCAGGTAATGCTACTCAAAGTGGTTTGGAAACACGTGTTTCAAGCAACAGTCACTTCAGCCCTAAAAACTTTGGTCCAGAAGCTTCGTCACCAGCATTGCCTATGTTACCCTACCAATGCAAGTATCAACAGGGGGTTGACCAAAGAGTTTGCAGGATCATGTATCTGACTCTGATGTACAAGAATCGGGAGCTTTAACCTCTAGTGGGGACTTGATGATGACCTATAATGATGAGAATGGTGGTGTTCCTTCTCTGCGTGGAAAGAGGGAACATCAAGATGCCAGTTGGCACCCCTGTCTAATATTAGTAAGAGACCTAGGCAAATATTAGTGGATTTCGATGTTGTTCCAAAGAAAGGGGTGGGATCACGGTTGGAGACTATCACAGAGCCTGATTTACTATGGAAAAATACAGTTTTACATCAACCCGCAGAGTCCAGAGATGTGCCATATGTCAGTCCTGTGGCGCAAAAGTTTACGCTGATGGTGCTTGAAGGGGTACCTAGTCGAGACCCCTTTTGTGTAGACCAAAAAGGAATGGCCCAAAAGGGAATTGGAGTGAAGGAAGATCCGAGATTGGATAAGCCAGAGTCTGGTAGAAATAACCGTGTATCTCATACAATTGGGATGGAAAACAGCCAACTGGATCCAAAGCAAGGGAAAGTAAACCAGAGGGCACCGCCGCATCCATTGATGAAATCCCATGTCCTTTCTCAGATGCAGCGGAACAATCTTGGTCAGCTTGTCGACACAGATCTAAGAATAGATGATCAATTGCAGAAAAGAAAACACATGCAGAACCCTGGGGCCTCTTCAGGAGCTATGGAATATCCCAAGTCATTTAGGTCTGGAGAAATCTCAAGTGGTTCGTTAGGATCCCCACTTGGTGCAGTTGCAGCTTCTGCTTGTGGAGTGTCACAAAAAGCAACGTGTCATTCTACTTCAAAAGTCGGTGAGACCCCATCTGTGGCTTCTAATCCAGGTGATTCCATGCAGATGCAACGACAGGCACCAACGGTCCCAAGACGGAGATCAAACTCCCTCTCTAATAATCAAGCCATGAGTGGGGTTGGTTCTCCTTCAGCTAATGCAACACCTTTGTATGATCACAGCATTCTCAATAAGTTTTCGAAGATTGAAATGGTGACCCAAAGGTATCCTGTATTTCTTTCACTGATCACTCAGATTATTGTTTTATTATCTTTCTTTAATTTCTAACGGCAAGTCTTCAAATTGTTGCCTTGTCAGATATCAACTCAATTGCAAAAAGAAAATGGATGATAGTATTTCTGTTACTAAACCTGCATCATATTCTACTCAGAGAATCTTATTGTGTCTCTTGAATGTCTCTAATGAGGAGGAGTTCAGAGATCCAGATTGTGTTACACAACTGTCAAAATCACTTGTAGGAGGGAGTATGAATATCTGCAAGGTTCGTGCACTGAACTTCTGCCAGAATGAGCATAGATTTCAAGGTTTGTACTTGCGTTTTTTTTTTTTTTTAAATCCTTTTGAGTTTTTTATATTATCTTACTCCCTAGGGAGGTTTATGCTATAAAAAAGATGAAACTATTGCCACTTGATTAACTGCTACTTAGGTTATTTGCTCTCGACTCTTCAACTTTCTCATTTGTTGCTTTCTCTGTCCCTCCGATAATGTTGTTATCCCTAGACGGAATCGATTAATATTGGCAGAGGAGGAAAGCTATGGCACTGTAGCAATCCAGTGCGGCATATACAATGATGAAATTCTAGGTTCCAAGGAATATCTGCCCATCTTGCCTAACAGTGTAAGTTTATTAGTTCATACTGTGTAGAATCATGGTTTACCACAACATTTGGTGTTCTTATAATTGCTTTGATCCTCAAGAAAAAGGAATAGAATAGTCTCTCTGCGTGTGCAGTATCTATCTTTTTGTTATTAACGATCTATCTTGACCAACTTTTGTAACAGTATTATGCGGATTTGCTTGCTGCACAATACTTTTCTATGGTTCGTTTTCTAACTATTGCCACTGAATCACAGATATATGGTTGTATCCAATTTTTTTTTTTTTTTCATTTGATTTTAGATCATTTTGTTCCCTAGTGTAGATGCTCCGTGAAGGATTTCAACTTAAAGAAGATCAAATCCAACCAATTCCAGATGTCTCTATGCATTATCAATCCAATGGTCTGGGATTTACTTCGAATGGTGTGTCAGCTTCTCTCAGCTATCCTTCGCATCTGAAACATCAGTTAACAACGAGAACTCACCTGTAAATTTGTCGCAGAATCTGCTAACCGGTTCACGGATTTTGCCTCCTGGGGACAACCAGCCCTTATTTTTTAAAGGGTTTACGTCATGTATTGAAATGCCTCCATCATCACAGAATCTGAACCCACAATCTTCAGTTCGGAACCATCAACAATATCAGAATCTCATGATTCAACAACAGCAATATCTTCAGAGCCAGAGATCATCTATGATGCTTCCCACAAGTCCAGTCTCTCACATGAATTCTGTTGGGCAGAATCCAAATGTGCAGTTGGGTAACCAGATGATGAATAGACACTCAAAGCTCCAGCATCAGCAGCCGCCAGTGCAGCAACAACAACAACAGCCGCAATTGCAGAGGAATATGATGACTGGCCTTGGGACAAGCATGGGTATCGGGAACATGAGCAATAATATGGTTGGTCTAGGTGGCCTTGGCAATGATATTGGAACTGGTACAATTGCGAGAGGTGTTGGGGTAGCTGGGGTTTCAGGACAACCGGTCCCCATGCGTGGCTTGGTTGGCATGGATCAAAAGCAAATACGAGTATATTTCACGCTCTTAACATGATAAATCAGCAGCTTCACCTGGGAAAAATTTCCCAAGTTCAAGCTAATGCTCTGGTAGCAAGGATTGGGATGATTCAGAACCAATGCAGCATTTTTGGGGAGCCTCAATCTGGAATTGCGGGTATGTCAGCAACAGAACAGATGCACCTCAGATCTAACTTCAACCATATACAAAGAGCAACCATGGGACCGCCACAAATGATCCCTGGAACAAGTTTGTTCATGAATCAGCAACAGCAAACACAAGATGTAATGTTGAAGCAGCAGCAGCAACAACAACTAAGACAGCTGGAACCACAACAACCGCAACAACAAATTGGGTCTCCATCTCAAGCTGTGGTTTCATCACCTCTGGTGGGCTCTCCCCTCGTCAGCTATGACAATTCAACCACAACTGTCTGACCAACTATCGCCACAGCTGCAGCAATTAAGCCCACATCAAATCAGTCAGCAAGCTGCAATGATTCCTCAGTTAAGTTTGGGTACGATGTCACCACTCAATGCTACTGGGGCTAGTCCAGCCTGCCCATAGTCGATCGCATCACCGGTTGGTAGCATCACCAGTTCTCCTATGGAGATACAAGGAATGAACAGAAGCAATTCCGCAAGCAATATTTAGCACTCAGTGCTGGCCTTGGGCTAAACTGACAAGCTTTGGACCGTGTTTTTTGGGACCTCTAACTGCGGGTATGTAAGCAACAGGGTTGAATTCTCTCATCGTAAACTTTATGTCTTATTCATTCCAGTTTGTCATTTGCTCATACAGAAGATTACAGGCTAAGATGTATATATGCAACTCAAAAAAGCAACTTGAGGCGGTTGCTTCATATCTGTACAGACTGGGAGGTACATCCTTATCCATTGGTTATTGATGGACATTAATATACCTTTTGATGCATAATGTTTTAAACCACCTTCACTGGCAATGTTAAATATCTGATTTTGTAACCTTTTACGTAAAACTCTCTTTTGAGGATGTAAGGAGTAGCAACAAAATGGGGTAACTACTTTAAACTCTTATTTTAGATATCAGATTTGAGTTGTATTGACATTGAACTTATTACAGCTATTGAGTTTTAGCGGCTTACCCCATAGAGATTACGGCCTTTTTTGAAATCCAGGCTCATCCATCCAAGTGCGGCATGTCTACCGTGAAGTCAACCATACTGATGTTTTCATGACTAGTGCGTTGCTCCCCAGTAAGTTTTGTTTGTTTCCCACGATCATTCGCTGACGATTTGAAGAAGATTATATTAGTGTGGTATTGGGAAACATTTTGTAAGTTTTTTTTTTCTTTTTCCTAACACCTTAGTTATTTTCTGCATTTAGCTGATAGAATAGTATACACTCTGATATAATCTGTTTGCCTGGTTGATTTGTTAGTTTTTTCTCGATATAACTATGCACTTTTGTTTTCTTTATAATTATCTGTTAGCTGCACCAGTCATACGCCATATTTGCACCTAGGCTAGCTTGATATATGCTGAGTGGAAAAAGAACTTCCTTTTGGATAGGACAACCTCCTGATATTTTTGTGGTGGTTTTATCCCCACACCTGTGAGCGTCCTTGGGACCAAAAATTTGTTGAAAGTGTCACAGAACTGAAAAATCTTTTCCTGACCTTACATTACATATATCTCATGACATAAAATTTTCATTTTATGACCTCAATTCCGTCTTCTAACCCAAAAATTTACGCAGGTCAAAATCTTCAAGGTAACCTAAATTCTGCTCCTCGGATCCAAATCTTACCATGCCACTCGATCTCCCAGGCAACATAACATTTGCTTGGTGACCTAAATCCTAAATTTACCTACGACTCATGACAACATGCAGTATGGACACAGAAGTTTTGCTTTCCCCATATAGATTTTCTTTCTTTTTCCCAGAGCCACTATTCTGGCTCTGCGACACAGGTAATAACTCAGACTGTCGCCATAGTTAACTCCTCATCAAGCTCTATGCCTCAGCTAAATGTGAAACCGAAAGCCAGCTTCAAAAATGCTCAAAATGATTCAATCTCTTCTCGATATCTGTTTTTCCGACCCCCACCAACCATGCACCACTCGTGCACATCTGCTGTTCTTTAAGAAATCAACTGCCATATTCTCTTTTTTATTATTATTTTTAAAAAAAATAAATACATTAATAACTATAAAGCTGGCTTATTTATTAGTAATGTACTTTTTGTTGGAGTTTATACATAAAAATTAGGTGTTTTTCAACTGGAATCGACAATTTGGATCTCTTCAACAGATAATCTTAGATGCATTAATGTCGAAACATAATTCTACTTCCAGCTCTAAAATGCAGCATTTTTAATCGAAATTAGCTTTAAAATATTTGTATGTGTATGCATTTGGGAACTTTTTATCACACCTAATTCAGATATCTCTTGTACACTTCTTTTGTTTGCTATGAGATGCAATACAGGCCACTGCTCGGCGTAGCATTGGAATGGAACTATTCTAGACTCATCGCTGCTACACTTATCGGTGAAAACTCCGAAAAAAATCCTGTGAATTTTTTTGGACGAGTGGTATTAATCTCACATGAAACCTAGTGGATTGTACACCAAAATTTAACTAAAAAGGTCAGACCTACGTATTTTCCTTCGAGGGGTCTTAAAAATGGCAGGTGACATTTTTATTGTCATCGAAATAGATAATATTATATCGGCTTAAAATTATATGTTCATTACTTTGTGTGAAAACACGACTCAATTCTCTGACTTCTGTCCTTGAGAAAATGAAATAAAGATATGATATCTAAATGTTACCACCAAAAATATTCTCTTCACAAACTTCACCCATAATATCTTTGGTATTTTGATTTGTTCGGAATGTGTAGTTTGCTGCATAATCAACATAGACTATTTTCCGACAGATTAAAACTTATTAATCATAATTTCAATTAAATTGAAACAAACTGTGATATATTAATATGCATGCGTGCCAGCACGTAAACGAGCAGGTTTAGGCTGTAAAGATAAGTTGCCTTAAATGTTATTTTCTGATTAGGATTAATTAAATCAGATTTGTATGCCATCAAGGAAACAAATTTAAAAACAAGAATTATACACAGTAATTTTCCTTAATTCATCACTGGCTAGATTTAAATTTATTTATTTCGATTGGTTAAATGATATAAGAATCACCATATGAAATTTATTTGCCATGTAATGTGTATGATTCCAGTCAAGTTTCGGCACATATCGGCTCATGACATAACTTAAAAAATTAGAATTCCGAACTTTTACAACCTAGCAATAATATTGTAACTCAAAGTCGAATACGTATAATCTTTCTTATTTTTTCAGGTAACTAACTCCGAAATCAAAAAGGCCTATGATGACACATTCAAGTGTATGAAAATATAACGAATATGAACTTTTAGGCCGCCAAATTTTATGTATATATCTATAACAGAGACGTACCTACGTGGGGGTTAAACTAGGCTTCAACACTGGTTAGCTCCCAAATCCACAAGCCTATTTCAAGAATTATTTTTTGGGATCCTTCTGAATTTGAGGGGACCATCCATCCTATTTTGCTAAGTTCATTAGGAAGTAATTTTCTGGTCTACCTCTATCTATATAATGTTATATAATGGCTAAAATAACCTCATTTAACTAGAAGTTAATAATCTAAGATTATTAGTTGATTGTTAGATTTAGATTAGGTTTGATTAAGATTAGATAACACATTTGGGATAGAGAATTAAAATTATTTTGAGGAAGAAGAAGAGTTTTTGCAAAAAAAAAAAATGAAACCTAGGTTTGGTGATTGTTAAATTTAAAAAGTGAATGACTCTAGTGCAGACTAGGAGGAATTTGAACCTTTAAATCATAAAAGAAACAAATTATTCGTCAATCTTCACAACAATCCAGTAATGGATATTTGTTAGATGGTGAATGTGTTCTTCCCCAAACTCAATCTCAACTCCAAAATTAGGGTTTTTACGAGATTAACGAGACCACAATGAAGAATATGAAGATTATAATGTTTGGGATGCTTGGGTATACTTGGGTATACTTGTTAATGTGTTTTTGTTGCTTAATTGGCTGAAATCTGGTGGATATAAAGATTTATAGCTTGGCTTCGGCAAGCTCGATATACGTTCGGCAAGGACAATGAAGAACACCGGTAGCCGAACTTGAGTTCACGGAGTTAATGGAGATTTGGACTAAGTTCGGCTACATTTTGGGTGAACCAGTGTAGTGTTCGGCTAGTTCGATTCCAACTTATTCCTAGCCAAACTATTAGTTAAAACTATTGGCAGTAGCAGAACATAACTGGTAGCAGTCGAACTGGGATGTTCGGTTAAGTTGGAAAAGGTCGACCTAGCCGATCTCTTTGTTCGGCCAGGACTTTAATAGACTTTCTAACTGAACATTTCCCTGTTTTTCATATTTTTGAATATTTGTTAACCAAACAAATTGATTTTTAACCGATTTTTTTTTGTTTGGTGAGAACTAGGGCTGCACAAAAAACCGAAAAACTGACAAAACCGTACTGAACCGAACCAAAAAAGACCGAACCGAGCCGAACCGAATATCTAAATGGTGATGAACGGTTACGAAAAAAAAAACCGGTTAATTTTGGTTCGGTTTTGGTCCTACCCTAGAACCAACCAAAAAAACCGATTAATAATAGCCATTGGATTCAGAGGGTTTTTAGCCGTTGATCTCTAACCCTAATATATAAAAAGAAAAAAACTAGATTTGTTCATTCTTTCTTCCTGCGCCTCTCTCCGAAATGGTTAAAAAAATGGTTACTACATAATGATGGCTAAAATTCTACCAAAAGGTTTCGTACTCTGTTCATTTGCTAGTGCTTTCTGGGTGCTCGTACGGTAGTATAGATTTCCATTTCTCCGGTGTACAGTCTGTTTTCCAAAGATGAAAGGATTAGTATAATCATATATAAGCTAACAAGCTGAAGCATTTGAAGTTTCAAACTACTACGTGATATGAGATGTACAACGTAAAAATTGAGACTGAACGTAGCCAAATATCAACTATTATTCATCCAGATTTTACCAATTAGTTGATGACATGGAACTGAATTTATGCAAGTCCAACTTACTAGTAGTTAGATCTTACATCGTTTAATTTTAGTGTTCTCGTTTGGTTTATGTTTCTTCTAGTAAAGGTCTAGGAAAAAAATGGTAGAAATGGATTAGGAAGGAATAATGTGTGAATGGAACATGAGTTGGTTATTTTATTAAAAAAAAAATCTAAAAAAAATCGGTTAAAACCGAAACCGAAACCGAAAAAACCGAAACCGAGACGGTTAAAACCGAACCGAACCAAAAAGCTTAACGGTGATACTCGGTTTTCAAAAACGAAAAACCGAGACTCTCGGTTTTGGTAATGGTTAGGGCAAAAACCGAACCAAACCGATCCATGTGCATCTCTAGTGAGAACTATAATAAGCTTTTCTAACCGAACAATTATTTTTTACCACTTGTCGTTACCAAAAATATTTAAATATGGGGCGAAGGACTAGTAAAAACTAAGATATGAAATTCATAACATTTTATTAAAGGAAAACACATTACATTGAAGGAAACGAATTATAATGAAGGAAAAGATCTAACGTACTTCATAACATTACACTCAAATACTTATAATACATCGAAGTACGAGACATTTTGAGCCAAGACTTGATAGCATGAATGATGCCTAGATTTTTTGCCACAGTTCTTCTTATATTCGACTTCAGCATGAGTTTTCTAAAAAAGGTTATAAATAATAAGTTAGTATTATTTTAAAATCGGATTTGATTAACGATCTATTCGATATATATTTATTATTCCATCACTTCCGAGTCCCGAATAAAAATCTTTCATGCCGTCCAAATTCGTTCTAATAAAAAAAATCGATCATAGATCATTTCAATTATTTTTTTCATGTTTGTTATTGATCTTGCTTTTTTATTTCCGTTTAATGTCATAAAACCCCAAAATACCCAATTCCAAAAACGATCCAAGGATTAATTTGTGTTGATGTTTAACTGTTCGTCATACTTTATGACCGTCGCCCACGCGCGAACTACAAAAGCACCTTCTTTGGTGGTGAATTTAGTACCTAATTTTAATTTATTTTGGAATGATAAAAAAATGAGAAAGTATGTGAGAAGTGTGGGGATTTTTTGTTGAGAGAAGTTTGAGTATAATTTTTAAATACAAGTGTGAGGATATTTATTATGGTAAGAGGCGTTTTTATAGGTCATAGAGACCCAACGACTAGTGTATAAACCTAAATTTCAAGAAACTAGTCGTTGGCTCAAGGTTCAAACGGTTCAATTTTGAAACCAGAACAATGTTTCGTTGAGAAAAGTTGTTATCTACCTAGCCTAAATCTAAAAATATCAAAGAATAGCCTAATTAGGAGTTTCAGTTAGCTCTATAATATGCTTTACTAACCAAAATCTCAAAATTTATTTGAACCGAACCTTTCTCTATTTTTGCTTAGATTTTTCAGCTTACCAACCGAACATTGAGTTTCTTAACCGATCTTTTAGTTCACTTATGTATGTAATTATTCGTTAGACTAACCGAGCATTAGGGTGGTATGTAATTGTATCAAAACCACATCAAATTATACCAACAGTAGTTAGATTAAGCATAAAGGTCTAATAGCAACATGCTGAAAATGAAATTTAATAACATTTTTAATTGAAGAAAACGAGATTTCATTAAGGGAAAAGACCTAAAATAGATAAATTAGATATGAAAAAGTGAAACACGGAAATACAAGTCCCTAGAACTCAAAACATCATAGAACTGTTGATGCCTGAATTTTTCATCAAAGATTTCCTCATAACGGAGCATCGGTTCATAATATAGTTGAAATGCGCTTAGTTGAGTTGTATTTTCCTCATTGTCGATAGTAGGATGCCTCTGTTTGGTTTCCACCATGACCTATCTAAAACTTTCACATCCGCTATGAAGTAATTCGAATCTCTCTTTGATAAGGTGAAATGATCTTCCATTGACATTTCCCTCTAACGCGACAAAGAAAAGGAATACACGGTTCTAGAAATTATCCGTGGGTTAAGATACATGAGTTAATGTTTAGGTCTGGAGCATGTTGTGTGGTCGACGACCAAGAGCGAGCTATTGCAACATCTTCTTTGGTGTGGAATTCAACAGTCATTTTTTTTTTTTGTATGATGAAGAAATAAGAAATAATTGAGGAGGTATGAGGAATGTTTATAGAGAGAAGTTTGGGTATTTTTTGTAAAAAGAAGTGTGAGGATATTTGCTACGGTAGGAGTTGTCTTATAGGTCATAGACACCAACGACCAGTGTATAAACTCAGATTTCGAGAAACTAGTCGTTGGCTCAAGGTTCTAACGGGTCATTTCTGAAACATAAAGAAAGTTCAGTTAGTAGAAGTTGTTATTGACATAGCCAAATTTTCAAAATGTCAAAGAATTGTATTCAAGTAATAAGTTCGGCAAACTCGATAATAGGCACTAATAACCGAACTTATAGGTCTAAATGATAATATAAAAAAAAGTTTTGTTAAGCTTAAAATTGGTATTCTAACTGAACCTTTCTTTGTTTTGCCTAAATCTTAATGTTTCTCGGCCAAACTTTTTTTTTCTCAGCTAGACTATTTGTTTGGTTAGTTATGTAATAGGCTTTATAAAATGAACTTTTTAGCCGAATTTATGAAATTCACTAACTAAAGTTTCAAACCAAGTTACGAATCCTTAACGTCAAATACAAACCAACTTACGAAATTCAAACCATGTAATTTTTTCGAAATGTAAACATACTGAATTCAAACACTTGTGCACCAAGTCGACGAGTGCGACGAACTCTTTTACCACGTCCAAGTTCTTCGTCGGATCGGGTCTCATCTCCACTTGGTTCCAACCTAGTAGCAGTAGCCGTGCTTGATCCTTCCCCTTGTTTTCGACTCCTCTTGGGCACATTCGCCTTGATCGTCTCCACCTCATTGTTCGATATGGCATTGTTCCATTCATTGTAAAGGGATGTTTGGTCTTTTGTCGACATAGGTCTTCTGTGCATATTTTATCCATCATTTTCCTCAAGAGCTTCCTACCCGAACCTATTCAAAGTTAAACATAAAAATACGTTATTTTAGATCAAACTTTATAACACGTTGAAAACCATAAAGAGAAGAACTTTACTTACCACAATCTCTAACACCTTCGCCGTAAGTAAGCGTCTTCCTAGTTTCAACACCCTTATCCTTCGCCTTTGTCTTATCCTCCTTAGCTTGTTTAACTTGAGTTATAATATAGGGATGATTAATACCTAGATAACATTCTATGTACCCTTTTCCATAGGCACTTTGGACATCCTCCAAAGTTATACTCTCATCTTCATCAATAAGATATTCACCCATGTTATTCCACATCTCTGGCGTTGGTTGTGGGTCATGAAAAAGCTTAAAGAAATTATCGGTGTTCTTTGTACCCCTCTTTAACAATCTAAAGTTTTCGTTCTCCACGGTTGGTATAGTCTGCACACAAGAGAGTTGGCGAAATACTCTTCGCGGGTTGTACATCGAGTAACCGCCAGGAAAGAACAATGGATTCCCTTTATCCTTCTTCTTCCCACGCTTGAACACGTACTTTCCGGTCGTCGGCTGCCCAAGCCAACCTACCGCGTTATCATGCAATTCCAATACAGGGAAATGGTCGTACACCCACACCTAAGAGAAAAAATCCACATTAACAAAAGTTTGGTTGGAATACACAAATTCAATTCTCAACATGAGTATGTCGAAGTTTACTTGGAAGAGACTGTAATAGCCTTTGATTTGTGAAGCATTAATCTGATTAGCGCTCCTAAGTTGGTCTTGAAGGAACACAAGGACCGTAGTGCCCCAAGATTAATCATTGACCTCTTTGAAGGGATGCAAAACCTGGAAAAAATTGGCATCTACCCTAATTCCAGAAGTGTCGGGAAAGATGAGGTTTCCTAGATGATACAACAAGTAAGCGGTGACATGCTGCTTAATTTTTTCCTCGTCCATCACCAACTCTCCATTCTCTACTTTCTTTCTTGTCCCTCTGAATTCCCACTTCAAAACAACCAACTTGAACTTCCTCAACTTCTGGAGCGGACGACCCTTGTTATCGACCTCCATCAACTCCATACCAGATTCAGGCTCCATAAGAAAACGTATGAACTCTATCTTGGTCTTACTTCGGCTCCACCCTGGCGTCTTCTCCGCTAAAACTTCTAGATATTCAAAACTCATCTTAGCTTTATAGCCTTCATAAACACATTTCCCATCCACTCAAAGACCCGTGATCCTGCGCACGTCATCAGGAGTGATACACATCTCGCAAAATGGGAAATGCATGGTATCTGTCTCTGGGTAGAACCTATCGGAAAACACTGAGACGGTAACACTGTCAAACTCGCTGTGTGCATAATGGATAGAAGACCACAAAACACATGATTTTACTCTCTCCACCACTTGTTCACACTCATACTATATATCCCATGAAACAACCTTCTGGCGCCTCAACAGTCTAGTTGCATTGTTATGATCCTACAAAATTAAGATTAACATAATCATTGTCTAACTAACACACAAAAATTATTACTAAGACAACTTATATTTAAGATTTAATACCTTTGTCGAGTAGATTTTAGCATCGCAGGAGTGTTTGTAGCCAATCAACACTTCGCCTCCATCTGCTGGAGTACCGTGAGGTGGGTTAGTAGCAATTAAACACTATTTATCATCAGGAATATGTGCATATCTAGCACAAGGTTTCTTCTTCTTCTCTTTAACAACAATAAGAGAAAGATTTCGTTGTGATTATTCGTCTTCCTCTTCCAATTCATCTTCTTCTTCTTCATCCTCAGCTTTCTGCTCTATCTCTTGGTTCACTTCACGAATTACAACTCCCGATAACGATCTCGAACTCTTTATAGATTTAGTACCACGCTTACTTGCCCCTAGGTGTTTACCGTGGCGAGGGGTTGGAGTTCTAAGATCTTCCACCACCGTTTTCTTACCTTTACCTTTCAACTTACCCCTAAAAACAAAACAAAGACTACTTAACTAATTTTGAATAACAAAGCATGAAGTTCGGTTAAACGAAAAAAACTTCGGCTAAGAAAAGCACTTTATCAATTTAACCGAACAAAAAGTTCGATCAACAAACAATATGTTCGGCTAGCATACATCCTAGTATTCCTGAAACAGTATAATGTTCGGTTAAACTTTTTTATTTAAGGCTAGCCGAACTTTTGACTAAAAAGTTTTGTTAACAAAAAAAATTGTTCAGCTGACATACATCATTATTTCTCAAAATAGTGCAATGTTCGGTTGAAATATTATTTTTGAAGGATAACCGAAATTTCTGGTTACATGTTAGATCAGAAAGTTCGGTTGAAAAGTTAATATACATATCTAATATTAAAAGCTTAGAGTCCCACTGATTATATATATTGCTACTAATATCAAAATTAAGGAAAGTCGTCCTTGTTAATTAAAACTCGAGAAAATCGTATTTAGAACTCGCCAAAACTTGGAAACATCGGACATAAAACTCCCCAAAATTCAAAACCGGTTAAAAATTGAAAATTGCCTCAACAAACTTGCGGGTAGCGTGATCTCGCCTTGAAATCGACCTTGGAAATCAATTTTAACCTCATAGGTTAATAGTCAATAGTTGGTCCAAATACTAGTTCTCAATAACCGAATACTATATTCCGGTTCTGGACGACTTGGGTCCTAAAATATAACTAATCATATTTTCTTTCTCTTAAACTTTACACTAAAATTCATATTTTTGATTGATCAAATAAGTTAGAAAATTAGAAATTAAATAGAACACTTGTAGTTACGTGTTGATCTATGATTAAGTTTTTTAAAATACAACTAAGTTATTGTTTATTAATGAAACTTTACATTTAGATCGCTGAATTCAGGATCATGTTTTCTTAAAAATAAAAAATAAATGAGTTCTACGATTATGTCATATCAAACACAACCTAACCGTAGATAACCTATAACTAGAATTTTGAAAAAAAAACTTTCTTTTTCAATCTTCATCCATCCAAAATCTAATTATCAATTACAAATATAATTGTTTAAACCTAACTTAGATAATTTCATAACTAACATTTACTTAAGTGATACAATCAAAATGATTAAAGTGTAATTAGTCGAGTGTAATTTAACTATTTTAAAAAAAAATTAGATAAAAGATATTTTGTTTTATTTTAAAATATTCCTATTTCATCTTTATCTTTCGAGCTTACTTAAGTGGTTACAGCCTTAAAAATATTCTTCATAGAGAAACTAATATTCAATATAGAAAGAAAAATCAAAATACATTCATGCACAAACATCTAGTATGCTAGGATTCATTAATTTAAACCCAATAAAAAAGAGTGACATGATCTAGTTTATTTATGAAACCCAAAAATCAGCCATATGCTACCACCCAAAATATGATCGCTTTTGCAGCACTCATCATCGGCTCTACCAAAACATGGATTGCATTAGATTTAGTAAAAAAGTTGCACGCATTTACCCAAAATGGTATGAGCCATAGTGCACGTTACCATTTATCCACCATCAATTTAAAATAATTTCACTTAACTCGATTTACATTCGTTGGAAAAGTTATCAATCAAACAAGGATTAAAATTTTATTTAAAAGAACCAAAAAAAAACGTATATCCCAGCATAATTCCATAATTATCCAATTTATCTGCTCAAAATTGTTATATGGATATCAAAGTTATACCATAAATTTTATAAAAAATAAAATGAAGCTATGCAAAATCATAATAATATAAAATAAATTGTGAAGGCATAAAATAGTGTTCCTTTTTCTTCCCTCTGGCTGGATTTGCACAGCAAGAACAAGCTGTCTAAAACCAATGTCCAAGAGGAGACATTTTATTAAGACACATTTCTCCAAGCTGTCTTCACCCAAAACATAAACTGATCAGATGCAACTCTTATAACATTTATTATATATTCTGTACTAATCCCCATTCTCAACCCTTAGATCATAAAAACCAAATTACATCCCTATGATCATATAGGGGAAATTTTTTTTCCACCCAACCTCATATGTTTGCAACAATATTCAGGAAAAGAAAATGAGACACCTAAAAGCGATAAGAAATGGCAATATCATCAAAATTCTTGCTTGTTGCTTAAAACATGGGAGATATATTTAAATTTTTAGTTTTTTCAAACTTAGATCGTTAAATATACGATTAAATCACATCTGTAATATATACAAAATGAAAAAAAAACACCTTAAAATATACTCCGTATCTATTAATATTTGTTATTCACTAATTCAACTGATTTATCTGAATACTTCGACATCTAAATATGAAATCAAGTTAGACTTAATAAGACCGAATATGATAACTTAAAACATATTCATAAGTGGTTATGTTTAAATTATTTAATGTATTTCAATGGATATTTATAATCGAGTTCGATTTAGAAATTTTATCTTATTCAGAGACTTACCAATTAAGTTAAAAATCATGAACCTAATTAATATCGAAAACCGACTTATCAGATTAAAATTGTCAAAAAGACTTGCACTTTACAAATCTAGGAAAACTAGACGATGTAGGAATCTAGGAAAACTAGACGATGTAGGACTATACTCAGCTGTTACCGCCACGAAAGTGGCATATACTAGAATGTTGCAAAAGCTAGCATAAAGTTAAGGGTCCATTCCATGAATGAAATCTAAGGGTCCATTCCATGAGAGTACTTAAATGATTGTAGTAAGGACTCATGTGCAACTAAGATTAGCTTGGCATCAAGACATATGCAATGAATTGAATATAACACTTAATCAAGAAAAACAAAACCAACATTTCAATAGAAAACAAAAGAATTCTCACAAAATTTTCAGATTCAGACAAATAACAACAGCTGCCTTTACTTGCAGAAATCATTAAGTTATCTCCATTAAAACAGCAGAAATTATTTAGTATCTTACTCTGTCCCTCTCTCTGTTTCTTCATTGGTTTGTTAAAACTACTACTAAGTTATCTCTCTTTTCGTTGGTTGATTTTGCTCAACAAAACTAGTACTAATCTTCATTGCTCTTCAATCAAATTCAATCCATCAATCAGCTCATGGATTCACCAGAGAAAACCGATGGCGGCGGCACCGCAGCAACCGGTATCCAATTTGCAGCGGCGGAGAAACTTATCTTAAGATGGGATTCAACAGTATCAGAAGAAGCAAGGGAACGTATGATATTCGACGGTGATCGGCAAGAAGCAGATCGGTATTTAAATGCTGTTGATGAGATCCAAAGATCAATGGAATCTACAAATGTTTCTGTTGATTCAAGTAAGATTAATGGTGCAATACAAATTGCTATGGCGCGTCTCGAAGACGAGTTTCGTAACATATTGATTACTCATACTAATCCACTTGAAATCGAATCACTTATCGATACAAATAACTCTGTTTCGGGTGGTCGACATTGTAGAAGTATGAGTCAATTCAATGGTGATGTTGACTACTCTGAAGATCAAGAACATGATAATAATGGTGAGCATCAAAGAGGTCGCACTAGTACTAGTTATCGAACGACAAGTATTATAAAAGAGATTGATCTTATTCCGCAAGAACCCATATCCGATCTTAGAAGTATTGCAGAAAGAATGATTACGGCCGGGTACTTGCGCGAATGCATTCAAGTTTACGGCAGTGTCAGGAAATCAGCTGTCGATGCAAGTTTTCGGCGACTCGGGGTAGAGAAATTGAGTATTGGTGATGTGCAGAGATTGGAATGGGATGAATTAGAAACGAAAATCAAGAGATGGATTAAAGCAGCAAAGATTTGTGTTAGAATTCTGTTTGCAAGTGAGAAAAGATTATGTGAACAAATCTTTGAAGAGTTGGGTACTAATGCTGATGATGCTTGTTTTATGGAGACTGTTAAAGGCCCTGCTATTCAGTTATTCAATTTCGCAGAAGCGATTAGTATTAGCCGAAGATCGCCGGAGAAACTTTTCAAGATTCTAGATCTTCATGATGCTTTGTCGGACCTTTTGCCGGATGTTGATGCAGTTTTTGGATCGAAATCATCTGAATCTGTTCGAGTTCAAGCTGCCGAGATTCTTTCCCGGTTAGCCGAAGCTGCACGGGGAATACTGTCGGAGTTTGAAAATGCAGTTCAGCGCGAAACGACAAAGATTCCGGTTCCAGGAGGTACAATTCACCCATTAACCAGATATGTTATGAATTATATAAATTTGATTTCTGAGTATAAACAAACTTTGAGTGAGTTGATTGTGTCGAAACCATCGATGAATGCTCGGTTCCCAAATGGCGATTATATGGGTGATTTTGAAGACCCAGAACCTGAAAACGACACACCATTAGCTCTACATTTGATCTGGATAATTATGATATTGCAATTCAACTTAGAAGGGAAATCTAAGCTTTATAAAGATAATTCATTAGCTCATTTATTCATTATGAACAATGTTCATTACATTGTTCAAAAAATCCGAGGATCTTCCGAACTACAAGAAATGATCGGAGATGATTTCTTGCGGAGGTTAACGCGTAAATTCCGTCAAGCTGCAACGAGTTATCAAAGAGCAACATGGGTTGGTGTTTTGCATTCATTAAGAGATGAAGGGTTACATGTAAAAGGCGGGTTTTCGTCCGGGGTATCAAAATCTGCATTGAGAGATAGATTTAAAACATTCAATGCTACATTTGAAGAAACTCATAGAGCTCAAGCAACATGGTTAGTACCTGATCCTCAATTACGCGAAGAGCTTCGTATTTCTATTGCAGAGAAGTTATTACCGGCTTATCGATCTTTTTTGGGACGGTATAGGAGTCATATAGAGAGTGTTAAACATCCAGAGATGTATATTAAGTTTTCAGTTGATGATCTTGAAGCTGCTGTATTGGATTTCTTTGAAGGTTATCCTGTTTCATCACTACATATGAGGAGAAGGTCCCTTTGAAATGAATATCAAAAATAAATTCAGATTATTAGACTGAATTTTTTTCTTCTTTTCTTTCACAAGTTAGAATTCTTTAGGTGATATTCTTTAAATTTTTGAGTAAGGAGTACATAGTCTTGGGTAATTTTGATTCTCCGATCGGATTTGCGAAAAACGTCTCCTTTTGGGTTGAAGATTATTAGGTAATGTGCTTTGTACCCTGTAAGAAAAATTGTTTTTGTTTTGGTTGCTGATTTAAGCTCTTTACGTTTTTCTTTCGATTAAATTTGTTCATATATCAGAAGAATTCTTGTTGATTAGTATGTTCTTTCATATATATATATAGGTAGATTTCAATAACAGACCATGATTCGATATCCATTGATGTTTCATATGAGTTATATTTTTGAATAAAATGCCCAATTTCTGTTCACATTATTACGATACGAAATCACAAAATTGGAATTTCTGTACATTATTACTTTAACAAGAATTCACAGTTCAATCATGGCAAGTCGAATCCGTTTTCATTTAAGATCGTTGAACATGTTGCTGCTTCCATTCTCGTATCGCAGCCCGTAAAGTAAGATTATATGTGGGAGCTGTTGGAGAAAATGAATTTGAAATGATTTTTTAAATTGAATTTTTGGTTTTGGTAGACATGGATTTTAGGATTAATGGGTCACTAAGACACTAGCTCATTTGTTGAGTGGAAACATCATTTTTATTTTCACTACTGAATGAAGAACCTTTAGTTAGTCCTACACTGGACAAACTAGAGATGTGTTCTCCCTTTATTACCACAAAACTTGTAACTTAGGGAGGGCCCTTAGGGTTTAGATGATTTTGTGGTTGGTGAGGACTAAGGCAACGGGTTAGTTGATGCACACTTGCTTCTCACACACGCACGCGGGCTTGCAACGCGGGCGTAGCCAAGGCTACGGTCCAATCAAGACTTACAGTTTTTTTGAAAATAATTTCCTAAAAGAAAACCATTCTTCTCCATTTCAACTTACTCCAGAGCAGGCTACTATCCCTATAGCTCTTTTCCCTTCTTCTCGCTTTGCTGTGCGCACTTGTTTGTTTATTTCTCTTCTTCTATCTAAATTGTTGTTAAGTTCTAGAGGGTGGTTTGAGTTGTGCTAATTCAAACCATAACGGGCAGTTCTATCCTGGACACATCTCCTCTGTTGGGGTATAGCATCTCTCATTTTTGAGGAGTACCCGAGGACTATTGTGTTAAGGACAATTTGTTGAGCAGGTGGCTCTATCCTAGTGTGTGCATCAACATCAGAGTGTTTATTATTTTTCTAACGATAACAGTTTTCTTCTGTTTAGTCTTTTTCATTGTTGCAGAAACAACAGGAGCATAACTCTCGTTACATGGGATGATTTTTGCTTCTCAACCCATTTCTGGATTGTTGAGTACTCTTATGTAAATCCATCGGCTGCTATGTGTGGATCCTCCATTAATTTCTGCAATACCAAAAAATAAAATAAAGCAATACAAATAAATAACACTTTCAAATGAGAGAGGTGTGTTAGAAATATTAATATGGAAAGGACTATGTTTAGGGAATCAAATTCCATAATATCTGGAATTTCCTATTGTTAATATCTTCCTATTCTAGGAATTGTTGGACAAATATAAGTAGCCCTTTAATCCCTGTATTCAAGAAAAAGTGAAAATATAGAGAAAATTCTCCAAAATTGTTTTCTATTTCATCATGGTATCAGAGAAGGATTTTTTGATCAATTAACAATCGATCTTCCTCGACGCTCATTATCTACCAATTGTTCATCATTATTGTTGCAGTCATAGAAGGATATGAAGACGGTAGCGTCCATACCGGCGAACCTACTACAGCAGATACGACGCTAGCGGCTCAATTGGCGGCACTACTCTCAAACATGCCACAATCAAACAACAACATGCAGAAGCAATTTGTTCCTACGATTCATCTGAGTATAAAAATCAATGAGAACAATTACTCCCTTTGGTCTCGGTTGATCCGTATGAAGATTGGCGGCCAAGGGAAGATGCATCACCTCACAGGCGTTCTGGAGCCACCTGGAACCGATGATTCTTATTACCCACAGTGGGAACAAGACGATTTAATCGTCTGTTCGTGGATGCTAGATAATATGGAGCCGGATATTGTGCAGCAATATGCCGAATTCCCGACTGCAAAAGAACTCTGGAGGGGGATGTTTGCGACTTACAGTAAGGGAAAAGATGGCGTTCAACTGTTCCATTTAATCGTTCGAGCAAACAACACCAAACAAGGAATTGATTCCCTTGAAACTCTGTACGGTAAATTACAGAGGCTATGGAGGGACATTGAGTTACGGTATCCAAATCCTATGAAACATCCAGAGGATATAACAATATGGAACACAAAGCGAGCAGAAACCAAATTATACCAGTTTCTGAATGCTGTCAGTGACGAATTTGACCAAGAAAAACGAGATCTGCTCCGAGAAAACCCATTACCTGAGGTGGAATCCGCATATGCAACTATACGATCATAGAGGGACCGGAGGCGCGTTATGGGTGCTGCAAAGAGGGACATTGAACCATCAACTGTAACCTTCGGCACCGGAATCGGATCTGGGTTCTTCGTCACACCTCAACCAGAAGAGAAAAATTACACCGGTGTTGTAACGAGCCACACCACCAAGCCGCAATCAGTTGCCGGTAGTGGGAAATCATCTCGCAGCGGCGGTGTTGACAGGAAAAACATGCGGTGTAGTCACTGTGGCAAATTCCGTCATAGAAAGAAGGAGTGCTATCAGTTGATAGGTTTTCCTGAAGGCTGGAGGAGCCAACAGAAGGAGAGGATAGGCGCCGAGAACATGGCCACGACGGCGATTGGCAGCCAAGGAGGAGAGAAGGGCGACGACAGTGAGAAGGAGGAGCATCCAGGTATGTCTCTTTTTGTGAATTCGACCTGTACCCCCCAGGCCCTTGCAGCTCGGGAATTTGAACCTAACAAAACTATCGGTGGTTATTTGATTGTGGCGCTACTGACACTATGGCATATGACAGAAATGATTTTATTAGTCATTCGGTACCGAATAAGGAAATGATTCAGAGTGCAAATGGAGATCTCTCACAGGTTCATGGAGCGGGAACCATTGCACTGTCTCCAACACTAAAATTACAGAACTGTCTCTATGTGCCAAATTTATCTTGCAAGTTACTCTCTATTAGTCATGTGACAAAAGATCTGAACTGTATGATACTAATATATCCGAGTTTCTGTTTGTTGTAGGATATTCAGTCGGGGAGATTCATTGGACGTGGTGTTGAGCATCAGGGACTGTACTATGTGGATGAAGTGGCTCAACACGGAACTGCATCGCTTGCTCACGGGACAGTTGACAGGCAACAATGGATGTGGCATCGAAGGTTGGGGCATCCATCTGCAGGGTATCTCCATACATTATTTCCTAAGTTGTTTCCATCCAATAAAAAAATATCCTGTGAGACATGTATACTTGCTAAGAGTCATAAACAGTCTTATTCACAGTCTGATTCTAGAGCTAAGTATGTGTTTTCCCTGGTTCATTCGGACGTATGGGGTCCTGCCCCGAATAACGGTGTATGCATGTCAAACAATGATTTCAAGTATTTTGTGCTCTTTATAGATGATTTTTCTCGGATGACTTGGGTATATTTTCTCAAACATAAATCCGAAGTTCCGCCTAAATTTATAGAATTTCGCAACTTAGTTCAAACTCAGTTTCATACCCAGATTCAGGTATTCTGTTCGGATAACGGAGGAGAATTTGTCAATTTCTACTCTTAAACAGTTCTTCCGGAAAAAAGGTATCATTGGTCAGACTTCTTGCCCTTCTACCCCACAACAAAATGGCGTAGCGGAAAGGAAGAATCGTCACATTCTTGAAGTGACAAGAGCAATTATGCTCGAGTCACATGTTCTCACCTTTTTTTGGCCTGAAGCGTTTGCAACCTCAGTGTATCTCCTTAATCGGTTACCCACTAAGGTATTAAATCTTCAAACTCCGCTTCAAGCCTTATCCATTCATATGAGTGTTCCGACAGCCTTTACACTCCAACCTCGTATTTTTGGATGTTCTGCATTTGTCCATATTCCTAAAACAGAACGCTCTAAGTTTGATCCTTGCTCTATTAAATGTGTCTTTGTGGGGTATGGGATTCACCAAAAAGGATACCGTTGCTATAACCCTCGCAGTCATCGTATGTATACCACGATGGATTGCGATTTCCTTGAAACTGAGTCCTACTATTCCACCCAATCTACTATCCAGGGGGAGATTCCTAGTGATCAATTAGATTGGTTGAGCAGTCCAGTGTGGCCCGAAACAATCCCAACAGATCAGGTAGGCGGAACCACCGAGACGTTGACTCCCATAGTACAAGTTTCTGATGGCTTGGACAAGTCACTCCCGGCTAATATCCCTGAGGTTAGTGTTTCTATTGTGGCTTCTGTTTCAGATACTCACTCTTCCGCATATAACTTTAATGATACTAGTCCAGAAGTTGCAACAGTAAGGAGACGGTTGAATCAACTCAGGAGAAGTATGTGTTGCCAGCACGGAGAACCAGAGGCATTCCTCATGTTCGGTATGAACCGGAGTATAGTCCGAAAGCCAGTAGGTACCCAGTAAAAAACCTAGCCAGGGGGAGCTTATCACCAATTGATCATGCCTTTTCTGCAGCTATATACACTCAGGAGGTTCCTAGAACAGTAGAGGCAACACTTGAGAATCCAGAGTGGTGTCAGGCTATGAAAGTAGAGATGGGGGCATTAGAAAAGAACAAGACTTGGGAGAAGTGTGTTCTACCACATGGAAAGAGAGCAGTTGTATGTCGATGGGTTTTCACTGTGAAGCACCGTGTTGATGGATCAGTCGAGAGGTACAAGGCGAGATTGGTAGCTAAAGGTTATACTCAGACATACGGTATCAACTATTCATAAACTTTTTCTCTGGTTGTTAAAATTGACAGTACCAGAGTCTTGTTTTCAGTAGCACCCAATCGTTATTGGCCACTCCATCAGTTTGATGTAACAAATGCATTCTTGCATGGCGATCTGAAGGAGGAAGTTTATATGGAGCCTCCTCCGGGCTTCAAGTCAGGCTTTCGAGATTCAGATGTATGTAAATTGAATAAGGCCTTATACGGCTTGAAACAATCACCTAGGGCATGGTTTGGAAGGTTTACAGTTGTTATGAAGAAGTATGTATACAGGCAGAGCAATTCATACCATACATTGTTCCTCAAGAGAAGAGAAGGCCGGGTGACATGTTTGATTATCTATGTTGATGATATGATTATTACAGGAGATGATTCTGAGGAGATATCTCATCTCAGGCGGAATTTATTTCGGGAGTTTGAAATGAAGGACTTGGGAAAGATCAAGTACTTTCTGGGGATCGAGGTACTACGTTCAAAAACATGTATCTTCATTTCTCAAAGAAAGTACATACTAGATTTATTAGTTGAGACATGTCTGCTAGATTTTAAGCATGTAGATACACCTATTATAGTGAATCATGGGTTGAAGATAGTGGAGGGGGCAGAACCGGCAGATCGTACTCGATATCAGCATCTGGTAGGGAAACTGATTTACCTTTCTCACACACGACCTGATATTGCGTATGCAGTAGGTGTTCTGAGTCAGTTTATGCATGAGCCACAAGCTGATCACATGGAGGCTGCCTTGAGGGTTCTTCAATATCTTAAGGGGTCTCCAGGCGGTGGAGTTATGTTCCGAAATAATCACTTAGATGTAGAAGCATATACAGATGCCGACTGGGCAGGTAGTCCGACGGACAGGAGGTCAACTTCAGGTTACTTTACTCTTGTTGGAGGGAACTTAGCACCTGGAAGAGTAAGAAGCAGAAGGTTGTGGCACTTTCAAGTGCTGAGGCGGAATTCCGAGGGATAACTCGAGGTCGCAGAGGTGTTGTGGTTACGGAAGTTGCTAGCTGAGATTGGGTTTGCGGTGAAAGGAGCATGCAAGTTGATGTGTGACAAACGTGCAGCCATTAGTATTTCAGAGAATCCAGTACAACATGACCGCACGAAACATGTTGAGGTTGATCGTCACTTTATCAAGGAGAAATTGGAGATTGAGATTATCGCTCTTCTTTTTGTACGTTCTGAAGATCAACTAGCAGATATTCTCACTAAGACCGTAAATGAGAGGATTTTCAAAGATGTTTTGTGCAAGCTGAATATTGCTGATCCTACTATTCAACTTGAGGGGAGTGTTAGAAATATTAATATGGAAAGGACTATGTTTAGGGAATCAAATTCCATAATATCTGAAATTTCCTATTGTTAATATCTTCCTATTCTAGAAATTGTGATACAAATATAAGTAGCATTGTAATCCTTGTATTCAAGAAAAGTGAAAATATAGAGAAAATTCTCCAAAATTATTTTCTATTTCATCAGGGAGGGAATGAATGTTTGGACCGGTGTTTTACATAATCCATACCTCAAGTGTCGGACAGAAGTAGTAGCTTGGCATAAAACTATCAGCCTTCTCAATTGCACATTTATCCACATTCCCATATCCTCCTTCCTCGTTAGTTTTAGCTCCCGAGAACGAATCAGTACCAATAACAATTTCATCTCCAGTAAACCGCTTATCACCCGAGAAAAGAGCATCAATTAAACCTGTCTCTCTGGAAATGTTGATATGGCACCACTCAGTTCTGCCTTCTGTCTTTCGTGAACTTCTTGCGCGAGCATTTGTCTTGCCACTTCAAGTTCCTTTGTGGTTTCTAGGAACTTAGCTTTTTCCTCTTCAGCAATTTTTTTCCACATTTCTTCTCTTCCGATTGCAGCTCGTATTTTTGATGCCTCTTCGACACATTCGGAAGAAACTGACTGGACCTGTAATATTAATACGCGAATCAAAAACCGAGTATATCGTTCTTTATACTATGTGTATGTAACAGTTGTAACAAGGTAGCTGTGGTTGCGGTTTTGTACGCCATTTCTATTTTCAAAGACCCATTTCTTTCCAAGGTAAATACGTTTATAAAGTCAATAAAAATCACTCTGATCTTATATATCGTGAGATTTCGTTAATCCTTTGATGGTTCATCAGCTGGAGGGCAACATAATGGATATATCCGGTACCGGGGTGTGTGAAGTGAACGTAGGTCTGGTTGATCCGAACGACATTGATATGAGTGATAGTAGATATTACAGAGATACTTGGGTTCTCTCACAATTCCCCCTTGCGACGAAGGGGTCATTTGGACCATCAAGAAAAAGGTCTCATTTCTACTTAGCTATACTAGGATTCTTATTTATCCAAATTTCTTGAATTTTAGGTGATGCCTGTCAGGCAAGTAATGTCATGAGAAGAGCCGTTCATGATGCAAGTTTCCCAAAATAAAGCATTCATCCGCGGGCAAATATTTTTCTTTGCCTCTTTGACTGACTATCAATTTCAAGGCATAGCGTTCGATTATTGTTATGTTGCAGGGAAACGAGAATAACGCAAGACCATTGCAGCCTCTAAATAACCGAGACTAATAACGCAAGACCATTGCAGCCTCTAAATAACCGAGACTTCCTCTACTACTCTGCATTACCAACATCGCCACTGGTAGACAGTATGTAATTGCAGCCAAGAAATTAGTGACCGGTTTTCTTAATGTGGAATTATTGTCGCATATATCAATGTCATTTAGATTACAGTTGAATTCTATTGTTCCACCTGAACAAAGAGTTGGTGCAATGCACACTGATTCTACTTTCCAAGCTTTTTCATTGTTAAATTTGTGCGAAGAAGTGAAAGTTAGCAAGCAAACTGTAAGATAGAATGGAATGAAATTTGCCTTCTTCTAGATCTGTTTTTAGCTTTCTTTGTGCAATGAGCATTTTCTTTAATGGTACTGCTCCTGAGATGCTAGACCAAAAAAAGTATCAGGAGCAGTACCTTTAGTGAGCATTTTCTATCTGCAAGACAGTAATAAGCAAAACATCTTCGCCAAAATTTATTGGTCTCGACTCATAGTTTCAACATCAATCAGGTTAAGCAAACAAAAGGATCACTATTGTCGATGGATGTAGAATGCCTACCTGACAAGGTGAAAATGGCAGCTGCACAGCTGGGCCTTCTTCTTCTTCTTCTTCCTCCCGATCTGTCTTCAGTATGAAAGATTAATGATACAATATATTGATATAATTAAAATTATTATTTCTGTCACTTGAGCCCTTAGGATATCAACAACACCAGGACCAACGGATTTAAACACAGTTCTGTTAACTCAGTCCCACAATAAATTGGCCATCAAATAACATAGACAGTTCTCTGTATTAATATACTAGCTGTGTTATCTGCATTTAGGGCTTTATCTTCTGCAATAATTTCTCTGCCTCGATGAATCCACCAAGGGGTCCCATTGAAATGTATTTTACATGTTTCCATCTGTTAAAGCTCTTTAAAGTTAACACTGGCAGTTGCTTTGACAACATAAAAAATTTGGTTCTAGTCGTGCAATGTAAAAAGCAACAATAAGGTTTTACTACTATTAAATGAAATCCAATATATTACCTGGGTATAAAAGGAAGTGCAAAACAATGGAGATGGAGGTGGTCAACACTATTAAATGGAGGTCGATGAAATCCAAATCTGCAAAATGAGCAAGTAAAGAAGCCTGGCACAAATTCTACCAAATGTATATTGATATTCAATGATCAGAATGAAGTTTGAAATATTCAACAAGGTACTTCCCATAAATAAGCATCAGAAAGCAAGGTGCGGTCAAATAGAGAGAATAAAAAAGACAAAGTTGTAAGGCAACTTGGGCGTGTAAAAAGATTGAAACAGATCCTAAATCTCGCAGAATAGCTCCAGAAAAGATTTGGTACATGTTAAGCACACTAAAACAAAGATGATGAAGAGAAAACAGTATTAGATGCAAAGGGAACATGTTCATGCTCGTAACGGAATATAATGTTTGTATTTGAAATATTCATTACTTGTATTCCTTGGACTCGGGGGCATCCCTATGTACTAGATCCTGCCCCACATTCAGCATGTGACTCACTGCAAAATTACAGAAGGCTTTCCATCACAAAAAACTACAAGGAAAATTAGCACCAATTCTTTGGGATTTCCTAACTGGTAAGACACATATATTAACTACGATAGCAAAATTACCCAAATTAAAATCTTCTGTACTCCTTTGGAGGTCTTTGACAGTTGAAATGTGTTTCACTGGGATCACCAAATAATGCCTGTGAAGTTATTAGAGATAGAGCAAATAGTAGGAACATGTCAGTCATTGAGATGCAACTGTCAGAAAAATAAAAATCTGCACAGATAACCAGAAACGCAAAATGTAAATTTCAATATCTGACTTCTGTAATGTTTTTTTTTTTTTTTGAGGAGAAAGGTTAAATTACATTGAAAAAAGAAAGAAAGAAGGTACGAGAAAAAAGGCACATAACAGTGCATCCAAGAGCTAAGGCAAATGCCTAACTCAAACAACAGAAGAACTAAATCAAAGCAAACTCACACAAATAAGCAAAAGCTTAGAAGGTTACTAATACAAGCTGCCAAATGAAAGCAAAAGCAATCAGCTTCCAAAAATTTTCTGTAGTTATGTTCAAATAATTGCATAGCGTAACCACTCTCTTGTTTAAGGTTTAAAGGTTGTATGAGTTGGTTGGTTGTTGCCTGCAGGTTCCCATCTTCCCAAAGCAAACATGAGAGGTGACACAACTAGGGAGATGTACCCGGAAAACACAACTAGAAAGAAAGAAGCTCTCAGTACTCTTCTATCATAGGCCTCCAAATATGGTACAGACTTTCCCGAAGTAACTCGATAATTGGACAACTTGTTGAATAACATAATATTCACTCACTCATTTTCCAATTTTCTTGTACCAAATAAACCTAAAAATTGTTTCAAGTCCTCATTCAAGTAATAGTAGACCTAGCATACAGCCAACACTATCCATGCCCCATTTTCGATCAGACTTCATAAGTATATTTAATCTATAACTAACAGCTTAGACAATCAGTTTTGAACAGTCTGGGGTGAAAATCAAAGCGGAAATTATATGAAATAAATACCTGAAGGCAGATGGATTGATGTCTTCAAATGCAACGACCTTATCATCCTGTAACAGAAATCAAATTAATCTGATTAATTGGCCAAAAATTCATTTCCAAATACTCACAACAAAATTAAGTAAGTGTGTAAAAAAGGATGGATGGAATTGGATGAATTTCATCACTGACAATGTGTAGGAGAGTGTTAGAAGTCAATGAACGTGCAATTTGACAGAACAAACAATTCGCTGCTTCTCCTCCTGCCATTTCCCCCCTAACTAAAGTGGTAGTAATAATCAAGAATTTGAGTCACAAAATCAATAAATCATGAATCCAAATCAAAATTTTAATCAGGACCACCAAAATTAGCAGAAAAAACAACAACAGAGAAACCATGTACCTGTAGAGGACTTCTTCTTCCTCCTTTCAGAAAATCGATTTTTCTGGTTTGATATATTTCTGAGAGGGGAAAGAGGGTTTTTTTCTTCTTCTATTCGTATTGCAAGAGCGTGGTTTGTACCTTGAGAGGTTAGGTTCGAATCTTACATTATGTTAGTTTTTTTATTCTATATCCAAATCGTCTTGATCTGACTCCGTAATATATTTATTTTATGCATCAGACGTGGTTTAACTGATTTAAAAATATACGAGTTAATAGTTTGATATCGTGAATAAAAAATATTTTGTTCCTTGACCTAAGCGGGTTTGAATCAAAAATCACGTCTGAATTAGATAGCGAGTCAGATTTAACTCAAACTAAAATCATAGATAGTCTAACATTTGAATCAGAGACAAACTAAAATCATAGATAGTCTAACATTTGAATCAGAGACAAATCAGATCCAGTTACCGAGTCAGCAAATACAAACATACCATCAATAAAGATTTTGATTTTCTTTTTAATGTTATTTGCCTAGCTACTCTCCTGAGCTTCATAGAACAAGTGGATGGATGCTATAACAGATCTTGGGAAGGGCTGGAATCTATAATCTACTCAAACCGTTAAACACGGGGCTGCAGCCGACGACCCAGTGATGCCGTTGGCGCCTCTCCTAGGCAGAACATGTTGTTGATTCACTCATAAAGATCATTGTTGAATGTTATGTTTTACTGGCTAGATGATCAAGTGCAACCAATTGTAGTGGTATCTGATTGATTAGTGTTCATAGTCGGTTTCTTGATTGCAGAACTTTATTCTTCGATAAATACACTACGAATGTGGTAAAATGATCTAGGACATGAAAAATTGCAGATCACAAGTTGAGAATTATGTTAATTAAGAGGAACCCATGGAATGTTGCACAGACAGGAAAAAAAAGAAGAAAAGGAAAAAAAAGAAAAAAACATTTAATGCTCGCATCATAACTTGTTCCGTGTAAACTCGAAAAACAAAGCAACATTTAACAGTGAACAAATGAACAAAACCTTTCCGCTATCATCTTCATCAATTACAATTTTCTGGTCTGAGATCTTGATTCTTCTCTGCAACCATAACATATCTGCGAGTATAGATAAAATGCTGAAGAATCTCTCTATGGTTTAAATTTTAAGAAGACTGGCACTTACTTATTCTGGTCATTTCTACTCAATTTTGTCCTCTTCAAGATCTTCTTCGCCGACTGATCCATTTTTGATGTGTATAGGTCTTGATTCCTGTGAGATAGAAACATCCCTTGCCACTTGAGATGGTTTTATGAGTGTCAGATTTTCCTCCTTGTCAAACTCTTCACCTGCTTCGTCGGAGTAGGCATACCTACAAAAAGCAAACATATGAATACATAACCACTGTAATTCTGTGTCAGGCTATAGGGCTGTCGATGGGTCGAATTCAGCTCTTGGAAGAACCAGAAACAGGGTGCTGGGATTTCATGTGTAAAGCATATGTTGGCATCTAATAAATGAAATAAAAGGGGGGTCTCACCGTGTTGAGTTCTGTGATGGTGCCCAAAGTGCACATATGACACACAAAACAGAGAACGATAAGACTTGCCAGAAGGCAGGGATAATCCATGCAGTCTGCCACCGCTCATTGTATACATCATTTGCCTTAAAGAAAAGCTGCATAAGATACAATCAACTTTATTTACTTGACCCCAGTTATTTATATATAGATAAAGATTAAAAAACTGCGATGAGAAGTGTTTAATCCTATATCAAATGGAGATTACCTCATAAAACAGACCGCCAATAGAGAAAACAACAGCAACAACCAGTGCGTTTGTGAATTTCCTATATATTTCCAACTTAGCCATCATTCGTTTGGCCTGCATGACAAATCATAGAAGCAATAAGTTGGTTAACTATTCTCAAGTCCCGAGAAATTTAGCAAACAAGATCCATATTTCATAATCCCTATTACAACCATAAACAAGGGGTTTTTCGACGTTCAAATCTTCCTACTAGGGAACCCAATTCATTACATAATCCTGTGAGAATATCTCAACTAAGTAACTAGTAATCACCTGATCTAATAAGGAGCTAGCAGTAGGATGGACGAAGCTGGTTATCAAGAATTTCCACCTTGTGATCTATCTTTCCTAGTAAAAAATTAAATGACAACATTTTTACAAGTGATTGGTCAAGTAAAAGAGAATCGAGTACCTGAAGCTTATTGAGTGTGGTGGAGAGAGAAGTAAATATCCAAATTATGAAGAATGCATCCAAGATTGCAACAGGAAGTACCAAGAACAGCCTGGCTGAGCCAGAAAAATCACTAATAGCACCAACATTTTCTACCAATTCAAGCACTTCAGACGCAAATAAAAATGTTCCTCCTAGCATAACCACCTTCGATGTAATACCACCTAATGTAGGTCTGACAACACCGTAACCCATGGAAACCATAAGAATGATTAAACGTGCAACCGTGCGTTTAACTGTACCGAATGTGACAGCCCATACAGTAATCCCAGTTGGTCGAACTCCTGTCTCGTTGAATTCGGCATACTCGAAGTACCAAAATGTCATTTCAAACATACCCAACGTAATTACCACAGTTATGCAATTCTGCAGTTGAACAACTTCTCTCCAATGCATCACATACTGAGAAAACCAGAAAATCCCAAGTATCACAAACGCAAAAGACATTAACCCGTAGAAGTTCATTAGAGGAGACATTCTTCCCGGAAGATATCCAGTAGGGTTTTTCCAAATAGTCTTTCCCTCAATAACTACATCCTGGAGACTCGTATCACAATGCATAAAATACAAATTATACATCCCAGTTTCTGAAATCTGTATAGATTGTGACGTCATCGTTGCCACAAGATCATCTCCATCAAAGTTAATACGCAAAACCTGGGGCCAGTAAGGATTCTTAGTCGATGGACGATGTATAACTTCTCCTGGAGGACAGACACCTAATTTGGCCAAATCCGGAGAACAGCAAATAGCTCTTTGACCTCCATAAGCCGAACCACCAATTGTTTCCCTATCTTCCACCTCAAAAATTATAGCTTGAATCAATGCAGCGCTCAAATTTCCAACCTCTGGTCTTCGAAACGATATCTTTTCAAAACTGGTTTCAAAGAAAGTAAAAACAGTCAGTCACTGCATCATTTCATATTCGGCTCATTGTAATCTATAACACAATCATTACAACACCAGTGACTTGGTGCCACTCTTAGAAAAACAACAACAATGACCCATGTTTCTCTAATTTACTTTTCGTGTTTTCACCAATTCAATAAATTAGACTCAAAATCAAACTAAAATCAGCTCATCTCCAATTCACAACGCAATCATTACAAACCCAGTAACCCAGGGCACTCGGAAAACACGACAATGACGCATGTTTTCTCAAATTTGTTTCACCAATTTCATAAATTGAGCTCAAAATCAAACTAAAATCAGCTCATCGTAATCCACAATGCAATCATTATAATCCAATCACACGGGGCACTCCGAAAACACGACAGCCACACATGTTTATCAAATTTGTTACACCAATTCAATAAACTAAGCTCAAAATATCACAAAATCATCCAGAATCAGATCCAGTAAGTAACTCACAAACAAATACACAGTACTACTATCAGATCTATAAACACATTACAAACCCCATAACATCAAAACTTCATCCCAATTCAATTCCCATATCCAAATCCCCAAAATTTAACTTAAACTCAACCCATAACCACAAATTAAACCAGAAAAACTCAGAAGAAGAAAAAGAAAGAACAGAAAGGATTGAAGTATACAATAAACATACCGTATGAAGCTAGAGGTGAAAGTTCCATTGTTGTTAGTAAAAGAAGAGTAAAGACCTTCACTACCACCATGAAAAACAAAAGCATTTCCTTTACTAACAAACTTCTCTGAAGTGTATTCATGTACTGAACCTTGAATAACATTACTAAAAATACTTATCCAACAAAATAACAAAAGTAATTTAATGAACCCCATTTCTTCTTGAAGATGAAATCTTCTAGAGAAGTGAAGATCTGATGCTTATTACAGTGTAAGTGTTTAGAAGAAGAAGAGAAAGACAGCTCCTTTACTACAGTCCAGTTTAGTCAGGTGTGGTTTTGTTCACCTTGTGGGTGATGAGAAAAATGTTATTGATAATGGAGTAAGAAACGAGTCAAAGTATTTAATATTTATAAATTATTGGTAATAAATATTTGTCAGTTTTGGAGAATTTGATTCGGTCCTAATAAATGATACTTTCACCATTTCGTTTTTGGATCATAATATATTAAAATAAAAATATCATTTTCTTAGAACATAAAATATTAATTTATATATAATTCTTCGAAAACTAAAGTGAACATCCCAAATTATTAAAGAGAAAAAATTAAGATTCGAAAGAATCTAAACTAGTTGAGTTGACTATACCAAATTATAACATTGTAGTTAGAGCAAGCTTTATAGTAGAATTTTAAGTCATATCTAGTTTTGAAAAAAATGTGGAATATCAAGTCCTATAATTTTTAAATAGTCTTATTTCACGTTTTTTTAATTTTCCACGGTTTTATTAAAGAAAGTTTGGATTTTATTAAAGAAAGTTTGGATTCCAAAAGAAAGCGGTATTCTGAATTGTGTTTTCCTTGAACGCACTTTGGAATTATATCAAATGTTATTCAGAATTACATTTCTATGGATTCCACCATAAGACTTACGCTTTCATGATGTTTTCTAAATCGTATTAGAAGATGAAATTCTTCCACCATAAGACTTACTCTTAGAAACCGAAATTCTAACCATATGGATATACAAATTCTGCTCATTTGCAATCCGAATTGAATTTCATTTTTGTTTATTAACAACTCTTTAACATCTAATAGATGAGATCTTAATTATGTAGATACATAGGTTCTATGAAAGTACTATGACTAATATCTGCAAACACTGAAAAATCATCTCGTGCTATCCCTGGAGTGTAATTGTTATCTACTCCGGGTTTCTGCGCAAAAAGAAGTTGATAAACATACACTTCTTTGGATGGATTAAGGAGGCCAAAGTTTTGAATTAGAAAGACACTCTGAAGCGTTGTGAAGAAGTACAACGAAAACAAACAGATACTGCACATTTAATAATTGTTTAGGGAGATTGTCTATCTGAATAATGGAAAAATAAACACTATCTCTACATCTCTAAAAACATGAGATACGATAATCTGAGAAAAAGAAAATATAAGATAAGCAAATGAACTTAACACTCAGCCATTGATCCTCTATTCCCAATCCCCTTTACTAAATCAGCATCTGCACAACACCAAGAAAACCGCGATAATATTTGCGAGATCATGGTACTGCAACGGTGTTGGTTCTTGACGAGGGAAATTAACAATATATTAATCCATATCAAGGAACTCCATTCTCTTTCTCATGGAGCCTTTCAAATCTGTAGCATCTCGTTCTGCTTTTTGTGCCTGCAGGGACCAAGATGATGGTTTAAAAATATGAAATATTATTAATGCTTACTATAAACTGTAGACATCTCGATATACCTCAATAACGAACTAATAAGGATTAAGTTATATAGAATTTGAGGGTAGGATCCTCATGAACGTAGATGGATATTTCAAATAACATTAGTGTCTGTATTACTCTATATTCTGGATAAATTTTCCAACAACAGATAACAAAATTAAAAAATCAAAAGCATATAGGTGTCTCGAGTAACATACCTAATTAAGAAACTATAGCGTATGGTCAAACCGTCAAAAAATTATGTGATCACTATGCAAGTACAATATGTCTTTAACTGGTTGAACATATTCCAATAATGGTTTCAAATGTTATGTAAAAATATGTGTGCAACGCGCCTTAGATGTGAAAGAATAAATGGCCCTCATTTAAGTATAGACAATGAGGACTAAATTTGAGTACGAGTACTATCTTAGTAAGAAGGTAACTACTTAGTACAGTACTATCTTTTATGCAAATCTATGAGTACAAGGTAAGATGACTGAGAGTATTTTAAGCTGTTATCGTGCAAAAGTTGCAGCCAAATCTCTGCTTCACTTTCATGCAACAACCATGCTAGCACTAAATATTATGACCTCAGCATAGTTGGTCCAACAGAAGATAGAAACTGAAAGAGAAGGCTTTCACAAACAAAACCAAATGATCAAAGTCAAACCACCTTCATCAGTGTTTGATTATTTTATTATGGGCATAGCAACGAAATGAGAAGGCATAACAGAATTCTTAAACTTGAAAACAACAAAAGTTAACAACTGACAGTTTGGTCTGTCAGACAAAGTTGCCCATCTGCCGAAACGCATGATATCCATCAATTTAGACGACTGACAGCTGATGCATGCACAAATAAAGAATTGAAATCAAAATCACAGAGAAGATAGGGATCATTTAGTACATACTCTTTTAATTTCTGCAGCTGAAACACGAGTCATGTGCTGGGGTAGCTCCTCTTTCTCGAGGTCCTATCCATATATAGAAGAAACTTTGAAAATAAGAATATGCTCTGGATTATGCTAAATTTAACTATAAGTTAAAGACAATGGACATATACCAGTTCACCAATTAAAACAACATTTTCCCCGCGGATGACATATAGGCCTAAGGGAATATCACAAAAAAGATCCCCCACAATGACTCGTTCGCACGCACCTTCAAGAACAGCATTTGCTGTACGCAGTGAAAATAATGGCGTTAGCGAAACAAAAAAAAAAAAAAAAAACTCTATGAGAAGCACTTAGTAACAACACTACAGAAAACGAGCATGAAAAATAATAAAGCCATGCTTGTGAATTAGACTATATATACATTAACTTCTAACTCTAAGCATAATACTAGTACTATGTTTCTTTCTTGCTTCTCACATAGTTCAGTCATATGAATTTTTTGAGGTTTTCGGCTATTAAATGATGCCTATGGAAACAGCAATAGAAGAAGTTCTCACCAAATTGATCAAAAGAACGAAGTAGGCCCATAAGTTTACGGCCATCACGTAGTAATATGAGAAGCTTCCCTGCACAGTGTAATAATTTGTTTAGAGCCCAAACTTGTTAAAGTAAAAATGAAATATATCCTGTAAAAACTACAGATCTTAAAGACTGATATGTCCCTGTAACACAGCAATCAGTTAGAAACCTTACTTCACAAAGAACTTACATAGATGCGTAACAAAATACAGTCCGAGTCTCATCTCCAGCAGAAATTTTGCAATCATAAGCAAATCCAGACAAAAAAACTCAATGATAACTATGTGAATGTCAAAAACTCTTCAGTTACGACGTGACTGTTAACATAAAGAGACAATTAACATAGGGAAAGTCCAGAATTTTTTGTAGTGTCGGGAAAAAGCAATCCTAATCTACCCCAGACTACTACTTGAATTCCAAAAATAGAAAACCGGATTGCAACTGCGTAAATAATATGAGACATTAACACTTTTCAGGAGGGGAAACGCATGAGCTTCAAAGTTCAAACTTGTTAACAAATGCAGAATGGAGAGAGGTGAATGTGTAACACACGGTCAAAATTAATGTCCGCACTGAATTAACAATGCAAGTAATTACATAACGCTATCCATTCATAAGTCACAATTAAGAGTACGTTTACCCTTGACAAAATAAATAAATCGATCCCCTAACTATAAGATTTAGGTGTAACCTATAACATTGATGCACACATATAATTGAAGCCTCATATGTCAACACACAACAAATTTGTTATTCTACAATGTTAGATGGGGAATTACGCGCTTTAAGCAATCAATTCTAGAGAATTGCAACAAATATCAGTTTTTTCACTCATTGACCTAAACCCTCAAGTACATATACATCATCAATTGACAATTATCAAACCATATAACTAAACAGGCAATGTTTGAGCAAACAAAATACAATATCTCGGTTAAGCTCAAGTTCTACATTTTCCACAACCAAAGTTAAGCTAAAAACTAAAATATGAAACCCAAAAATTCAAGAAACCAACCCAAAATCCCATAAAAGATTGAATCTTTAGGCGTCAAAATAAGCAAACCAAAACCCTAGAAATAGAAGAATTTTTTTTTTTGAATCTTTAGTAAGGGTTTAGGGTATAAAGAAAGAGGTAGCACTTACTATCAAGATAACTTGCAAGAGATGTTGAAAGAAAAATCTCTTCTGGTCCTCCTCCCCACGACATTACTTCCAAAAGTCTTATTCAATTTCCTTAGGTCTCAAAAAATTTCAAATAGCATAATCAGATCCAAAACTAACCACTAAAGATTCAAGTTGAAATTTTGAGAGATGTGTTTTGAAGCTAAGTTGGAGAGGAGAAAAGGGTTTTAATTAATCTTTCTCTCTGGATGAATTGAAAGAGTGGATATTTCTCTGTTTGTTTCTTTTCCTCCAGACAGGGCAAGGGAGGAAAAGAGAGTCAAGAATTGGAGAAATATAGTGAATCTCAGTTGCTAATTATATGAACAATAACGGAAAAATTACCAATATAACCTTCACCATAGATTAGTTCCTTGCAATAATTTTTCAGTTCACAACTTGGTCACTGATCCATGTCATCCACGACAACTTAGATCCAGTCTATTTCCAAAAGACCTGCATATTTCCATATCAGAAACTTCAAGTTTTCTCTCTATAAGCGTAAACTTACTTTTATCAAGGTACATAAGTAAGAAGTGAGATCATGTGAGAAGAATTTAAAGGAGAAATATATTGTTCAATTGACATACTTAGCGAAGCCAATGGATAGATATATTGGTTAATTTATCAATTATTAGGATGGACAAATCTAAAAAATATGTTGACAAATTGGTAATTGGGGAGGTTTGTCCATTGAGGCTCAAGTTGAATCGATCTTTGAGACAGTCGAATCAACTTGAGCCGCTCAGCCCAGTCAGGTTGATTTGACAACGGTCGAATCTCAATGGCTATCATTTGTTTCCCTACAAATTCAATTCCAAAATCACATCTTCTACATTTAAAAATTCTTCTACTTTCTAATAATCACACCTTGTTTACACCTTTTACATTTACTATTAGAAGTGTCTTGTACACGTATCTGTTATGTAATGGTCCTTGAGTGTGTGGTTGTGAGTGTATGATGTAATTTTAGAAGTGGTAAATAAAGATTCGATTCTCGAACTTGTGAAGGTGATGATT
>JAJJMC010028926.1:1391984-1457241 GCA_023531435.1 Papaver californicum
TCCAAAGTGTGGGTGCCTTGATCCATTTTCCCGGGTGCTTTGAACACCTTTTGAGCCAATTTTTCCACAAATCTTTATTCTTCTAATGTCCCTACAAAAGCAATAAAACACGTAATAGACACAAAATCGAATACTAACTCACTAGAAATTAAGGTGCAAATTAGACACTAAAATGTGTCTATCAGTGTATTGTCAGAAAGTGTATATACTCTTGTTTGTTCTGTCAGCAATGTAAGTAAGATCATTTCTGTTAATCAAGATATTAATTTTCTATCTTCTTATCAGAGCATTGCTCGATCCAAGTTTTTCAACATCTTTATTAATGGAGTTTTTCAAAACTCAAATCTGTTTCAAGTGATTTTCTTTCAGTTCTTTTTGTTTCTCTACATGATTCACTTGCTTCTGTTGTCTCTCTGAGCTTCTTGATTTTCTTTTTCATATCTTACAATCTTGATTTCGTTTTCTTTGATTAATCTTCATAATATTCTTTAATTCTTGAAACAATAGAGACTCGATATATCTCCAAAGTTCCTTTAAATCAGTTAACAAACATCATCACTTTCAAATTGAAGAAGGATAATTATATAACTTGGAAATCCTTAATTCTTGATTTTCTTAAGAAATTCAGGGTAACAGATTATGTTACTAGTGAAATAGAATGTTCAGAAGAGTTTACTTCTCGCCATAACTCCAACAACAACATTGTTAATCCAGCTTTTACACTTTGGCAGAATGAAGATTCAACTATCATCTTGCGGCTCAACTCAACAATGTCAGATACAGTCATTCCTTACTTTGCAGGTGCATCTTCATCTCATGAATTATGGTCTAACATTGAATCTAGGTTTTCTCAATTCTCTGCTACACACACGATTCAACTTCGAACCAAACTTCAATCTATTAGGCTAGAAACGATTTTATTCCAACATATCTAGCTGAAATCAAGAAAGTTGTAGATGTTCTTGCAGCTGATGGATCCATTGCCAGTGATAGTGAAATTGTTGTTAATACTCTCTCAGGTTTGAGTTCTGCCTTTGATTATTTTGCTACTTATATAAGAGTACGATATCTACCTATTAATAGTGTTGAGTTTCATAATTTGCTTCTCGAGAGGAAATTGTCATTACCACAAGATGAAAGTCTATTAAGTAATTCTGAGAATAAGGTTTTTTCGGCTAACAAAAATTTTCTTCACCATTCACCACAATCATTTAGTCCATAATTTCACTAACAACAACCTAGGTATTATAATCCTATGATGAGAGGTGGACACGGTCCAAATAATAGAGGAAAAGATCATTGAATCCTACTTTTGGAAGAGGATTTACTCAACCAAATTTTAGATCTCCATCACTAGGATTTACTTCAGCTCCACCACCATCTTCTTTAACTTCTGGTGACAATGTGCAATGTCAAATTTGCTCCAAATTTGGTCATTCTGCTACTGAGTGCTCCAACAGATTGAATTTTACATATCAAGGAAAAAATCCACTTCAAAACCCTCATGATATGTTAGCAGTAGCCGACATGTTTGGTGAGAATCCTTGGTATGCTGATACTGGAGCAAATAACCACATAGCATCTGACACTACTCAATTTGATGTATACACACCTTATGATGGTTATGAGTATATTCAAAATTTCCAGTGGGGAAGGTATGCTTATTCCCTCAACTGGTTCCATCTTTTTTTTCTACTGCCAATAAACATTGCTTTACACTTCAAAATGTTTTGCATGTTCCTCAGTACTCTAATAACCTTTTATCAGTGCATAAGTTTACAACTGACAATAACTGCTCCATTACCTTTTCTCCATATGATTACACTGTACAGGATCTTCAAACTAGGAAGATTATGTTGCAGAGTCTTCATGTCAATGGCCTGCATCCAATCAATTTCAATCAACCACCTCAAGCTCTCCACACCACTAGTGTGTCTTCTTCTATCTGGCATCATAGATTAATTCACTCTTCTTTTCAGACTTTACAAAGAATTTGCAACTCTATTAACAATAATATAATAAAAGTTTATATATTATGTGAGGCATGTCAGTTAGGTAAAGTTCATCAGCTTCCATTTACTACTTCAGCCAATTATACTACCAAACCACTAGAACTCTTGCATATGGATATGTGGGGTCCTGCACCTATAATGTCAAATAGTGGTTTTCTTTACTATGTCAATATAGTAGATAATTCATCTAAATTTTGTTGGCTCTTTCCTCTTCATGCAAAATCTAATTTCAAAAGTATTTTGGTATATTTGAATAATCAAGTTGAAAATCAGTTATGCACAGAAAAAATAACAAGAAGAACCGATGGAGATGGTGAGTTCATTAACAAAGAAGTGGCTTCTTTTACTGTAATGCATGTCATAAGAAATGAGATTACTTGTCCTTACACATCTGAACAGAATGGAGTTGCAGAAGCAAATCATAGGCACATACTAGATGTGGGGAGAACATTTCTTATAAAGGCACAATTACCTGATTTTTTTTTTGGGTAGACTATTTTCTGACAGCAAACTACATCATAAATAGACTACCTACTAAAAGCGTCCATTTTATGTATCCATTTGAAAAGTTGTTTGGTAGAAAACCAGATTATACTTTTCCAAGAATTTTTGGTAGTGCTTGTCATCCATGGCTTAGGCCATATATATATGACAAATTGGCACCAAGAAGCTCCCCTTGTGTATTCATTGGTTATATCTCAAATCAAAAGGGTTATAGGTGTTATAGGTGTTTGGAACCCATTTCTGGAAGAGTGTTCATTTCAAGGCATGTTGTGTTTAGTGAGAACAATTTTCTATATTATTCAATAATGTTTATTTGTCCTACTTCTTCATTAATTATATTTGATTCATTTACTAGTGAAATTCCTTCCAAACAACCTGTGTTTATTACTTCAGAAACACCTACAACTACTTTTATCACTTATGTATTTGTTCCTGCTACTTCTTCAAATTCAGCTATTATTGGTGCTTCAATTACTAGTACTTCACCAAATACATTTGTTACATCAGTGCAAGTTCAGAATGCTCATTATATGCAAACAAGAGGAAAATCAGGTATATCCAAGCCCAAAATAAACTTTGCTACTTGATAGACACATTTTAGTGTCTAAATTACACCTTAATTTCTAGTGAGTTAGTATTCGATTTTGTGTCTATTACGTGTTTTTATGCTTTTGTAGGTACATTTGAAGAATAAAGATTTGTGGAAAAATTGGCTCAAAAAGTGATAAAGGCACCCAAGGACAAGTGTTATTGGCACCCTAGAAATGGATAAGGGGCACCCTCGAGTCAACTCGGTCAAAATCGGGTCAAACCCGAGTCAAATCGGTCAACCCGAGTTGACCGAGTCAATCACCGATTCAACTCATCGGACGAAAATGCTGTGAACGTTAATTCATGATAAAACTTGGTTATTTTGCTCTCAAATTGATACACAAGCTAGAAGAGTTCAACACAAGACTAAACACGCCAAGAAACAGCAATTTTAGCCGGAAAAATAGCCCCAAATCCGAATTTGGCCGGGAAAAGGGAGTTAGACTTTGATTCGGATTTGGGAAGATTTGGATGTGTTTTAAAGAGTTCTATTAGGTTTAGAAGACTCACAAGGATCCCTAGAGTCTATATATACCAAGAGAAGCCAAGAAGAAGGGGGAGAATAGCTTAGAATTGAAGTTTCGGAGTCGCCGGAATTGTGGCCGGAATACTCACGATCCGGCCAGCTGCTGCTGCACCGGTCACCGCCGGTGACCGTGTTCTTCAACTGGTCGCTGCCGAAGAAGAAGACACAGCAACACTTATAAGTGTTGCTGTTCTGTTGCCTTAAATTTCAAATTTCTTCCTTCCTTTTCTTTGCCTTAGCCTTTTGCAACGGCTGAACCTTGTTCTGTAACACTTATAAACGCGTCTGTTCAGCTGTTGCACTATTATTCAACCTTGTAATCAATATTTTGAGCAATGAAAAGATCTTTTGAGCAAGTTTTCTTCACCATGAGCTAAGTCTATTTACTGGGATGATGGAGGAGGTTTTTCTCTCAATTTTATGTGGTAAGTCTATTTTTAATTAATTATTTATAATTCTTTTATTATTATTTGCATGGATTTAAATTAGAAAAAAATGGTTTTTATTAAATAGTTGTGTTCTCTTTTGATGGGTCATGCTTAGTTAATTACTCTTGATGTCCCATGCTTAGGATTTACAATTATTCTTTTAGGAAACATATTTTTGGCAAACTTGAATTAAATTGTTAAAAAGAATTACATGATTAATCACATAGATTGTTAGAAATAACTGAACCCTGATTCCTAGTTTTCTCCATATTTTCTAAAAATATTCTCTAGTTTATTTTCCTGATTTTTATTAGTTTAGATTAAGTTTAATATTTTCTAAAATCATTACCTTCACAAGTTCGAGAATCGAACCTCTTTATTTACCACTTTCAAAATCACATCACTACTAAGCAGTTACTTTCGTCTTCCCTTCTTAGTACCATTATTCATGTCACTCCTACAAGCTTCTCTCAAGCTATAAAAGATCATAAATGGCTACCTTCAATGAAACAAGAATATGATGCTTTAATGCATGCTGGAACTTGGTCCTTGGAATCTCCTTCACCTGGTCAAAACATTGTTGGTTGTAAGTGGGTTTGTAGAATCAAACAAAATACAGATGGTACTTTGGACAAATATAAATCTAAATTAGTTGTTACGGGGTTTCATCAATATGCTGGCTTCGACTATAATGAAACCTTTAGTCCAGTGGCTAAACCTACAAATATAAGGTTGATACTATCTTTTGTTGTTCAATTCAATTGGCCAATTCAACAACTTGATGTAAGCAATATTTTTTCCATGGTGATCTACAAGAGGAAGTATTCATGTTTCAACCACAGGGATATGTTGATTCATCTAAACCAGATTATGTCTACAGGTTACATAAATCCATTTATGGCATCAAGCAAGCTCCTAGATCTTGGTATGAGAAGTTACATAATGTACTTCTTTCGATGGGTTTTACTTCCTTAGCTGCAGATCCTTTACTTTTTGTGCAGAAATGTGGCACCTGAATTACCATATTCTTGGTTTATATTGAAGATATAGTTTTGACAAGGAACTCCACTTCTTATTGTGCTGAACTTGTTCAAGCTTCTGTTAAACATTTTCCTGCTGAAGACTTGGGAGCTCTACACTGCTTATTAGGTCTAGAGGTTAAAATAAATGCTTCGAGTATTTTTATCTGTCAAACTAAATGTGTTTTGGACCTTATGGATAAAATCAAACTTTTTGGAGCTAAGTGTGGTTCTTCACCTGCATTTAATACTTTTAAACTTAGTGCAAATGATTGTGAGTTGCTATCAAATCCTACAGATTATAGTTCTTTAGTGGGAGCTTTACAGTACCTTACTTGGAAAAGGCCTGAAATCAATTTTGTTGTTAATCAAGTGTGTCAGTTTATGCATCAACCTATATCAATTCATCTTGTTGCATCTAAGAGATACTTAGCTACATCATTGGTACCATAGATCATGGTCTGTTCTTCTCAAAAGGATTAAGAACTTTAAAAGGTTATAGTGATGCAGACTGGGAAGGTTCACCAGATGACAGAAGATCCTCTAGTGGATTTTGCATATTCTTTGGACATAATCCCATTTCACGGAGTGCCAAGAAACAATCAATTATTGCAAGATCTAGCACTAAGGAAGAGTATAAATCCCTTGCACAGACTGCTGCTAAGGTTGTTTGGCTTTACCAACTTCTTAAGGATCTTCACATATTTCTTCATGTACCTCCTACTTGCATTGTATAACATCAGCAACATCTCCCTTGCATCTAACCTAGTCTTTTATAACAAAATGAAACATATGGCAAAGAGTCATTTTTTTAGAGAGCTGGTTCAATCAAGACTCTGAATGTGGCTTATGTTTCTACTCTAACACAATTAGCATATATTTTTACTAAGGATCTCATGGGTCCTCGGTTTCAAATGCTCAGGAACAAACTTCATGTGTACAACTTTAGCAAGTGTCCACCAGTTCAGTTTGAGGGGGGGGGGGTAATAATCACACCTTGTTTACACCTTTTACATTTACTGTTAGAAGTATCTTGTACACATGTCTTTTATGTAATGGTCCCTGAGTGTGTGGTTGTGAGTGTATTATCAGAGAGTATGTATACTCTTATATGTTCTGTCAGCAATGTAAGTAACATCATTTCTATTAATCAAGATATTAATCTTCTATCTATTTCACTACAATCATAATATTTCCATTTCAAACTCTTGATCTCACCTTCTTTTAAAAAAAAAACAGAAAAAAATAGCAAAATTGTAACCCTACATGATTTTTCAGGAGTCATACTCGAAGATGCTATTTGTATAATATGTGATGGTTATAAGAAAATAGAGAATGAAAAATAACAAAGAGGTTTCCAATTTTAAGATGTTAACCAAGTCAAATCTGCAGCTATAAGAAAAACAAGAGTTCAAGGGAAAAAATTGAAGGAAAAGAAAATTTGAAAATTAGTCGTACTACTACACACAAAAAGTATGGAAAATCTTCTCAAGAGCGCATCGAATGGAAGATCCGTCAACGACATAGACGGATTTGGTCGAACGTTTTTTCGCCTTCCCATGGTACAAAGCCCTCCAAAGAAATCTATTGACAATAATTTTAACACCATCAGTAAGAGAGTCATAAACTTCTTTAACTTCAAACCAAGAACCTCTTCATTTTTGATGCTTAGCATATCGCTCTCTTCTTGAAGATATTTGACCTTCAATTTGTGGCTATTTTCTCGACTAGAAAATACTCTCGGATTGTTCTCTTCGTCCGAATTTCCTAATTGAGTCGATATAGGTTGACTAAACGTATTCCTGGGTGGTTTTTCTATTTCTTGATCAACTAATATTTTGAGATTGAGACATGGTAGTTTAAAAACATTCGAGAATAGGAATTATAATAAAAGGAATTTTTTGTGGAGAAAATACATAGAGAAAATAGTAGAGAAGATTGATTTTGGTGCGAGTAAAGAAGATTGATTTTGAGTTGTATTTATAGGGGTGGATTATTATAGCCGTTGGATTCGACCATTGTGATCTGACTGTTGTCTAGCCACCTGAGTCGCTCGTCTCAACTTGGGCCGAGCGGCTCATGTTGCCTCGATTGATTCAGTTTACTTCGTTTAGGCATTTTTTCACCGCTCAAAACTTAGTTTGTCTATCCACCTGGATTGGTAAATTGAGGGATATACCCATGCCCACTGGAATTGCTCTTAAAACAAAAAGATATATATTTTTTACAAAAATTCATTTATAGTAGTTAGATAATTTATATAGTAGTCAGATAATTTGGAATAAGATCGACTTTGGTAATGTCAAATTTGTCAGTGGTTAAATTCTCATATTTTGAGGTCAGAGGTTCAAATTCCATAATTAGAATTGGGTGATTGTTTGATTTTGTTTTTAACATTACTCCGGAACAGAGACTAGACTCTGTGTATAGGAATTTTCATTTTAACTCCATAAGGACCATAACTGTAAAGAAAAATCGATTGACCTGTAATAGCAAGACCAGCAAAAATGATCAATTAGATTTGTGGCGCAATAATAGTATGTTTGACTCCAGATCAGATCAAAAGATTATATGTTCGATTTACGTCAGGTCCATTTTGTCTTTTGTTATCGTATAGGATCTCCGTATAGAGATGCATTTGAAAACAATTTTCAATTTTCTTTTGTATAGGGTCAGCTTCAGGATTAGGTTTCTCTTATCCAGCACGATTAGCACTGAGTAATAATTTTAAATTAATGATTCATTCCTTTCAAAATAAATTAATCACACTTTTTTTTAACAAATTAAACCTTCAATAATTGTGTTTATTCTAGAGATCGAGAGAGTACTAACTCGTCTTTCTTTATTATAGTATTCTTCTACTCCTTCCTCTTATCCTCCTATTTCCTCTACATTTTCTCATTAAATTCAAAAGCAACAGAAATGATGGTGATGTGCAAGTTCCTCCTCCTGGTCCTCCCAATCTCCCAATCATAGGAAACTTACATCAACTCGGAAAACGACCGTCTCATCAAGAACTATGGCGCCTATCTAAAAAATACGGTCCTGTCATGCACATGCAACTAGGCACTATACCTACACTTGTGATTTCGCCAGCAGAAGCTGCAAAATAAGTCTTGAAATTGTTGGATCTGCAACAAGAGAAATGCTAAACATAAGAAGATGTTAAGGTTAATGAAATCACTGAATTGATATATAAACACAATGGACAGAGCCACCTGCTTAGTAAATTGTCCTTAACTCAATAGTCCACGAGTACTCCTCAAGAATAAGAGGTGCTATACCCCCACAGTGGAGATGTGTCCAGGATAGAACTGTCTGTTATGACTTGTATAAGCACAATACAAATCACCCTCAAGAACTTAACATCAAGATTGAAGTGGAAGAGAAATAAACAAGCAGTGCGCAAAACAAAGCAAGATGAGGGGAAAAGAAGACAAGATAATAGCTGCTTCTGGAGTAAGTTGAAATGAAGAAATTCGTTTTCTCTTATAGGCAGAAGAAGAGAATAGTTTTAATGGCAATCAATTTCGTGCATGAAGCAAGGACATAATGTTTGAAATTCAATTTCGTGCATGGAGGACGGACTTAATGTTTAAAACGGAATTAAAACGGTCAATTTATTCTTTCTTTAATTCAGCTTAAATCTTGCCGGGTCAGACGCCCCCACATTAAAACGAAATTTAATTTAGTTATAACTTTTTTAAGGAACTAATTGAAATATTTTTTCCAAAAGAATAAGTCTCGGTTGGCCCGCAGCCGCAGCCACGCCCGCACCCGCAACCACAACCACAAGGAGAGGAATCATCTTTAGTTTCCAATATGGGACTAAGATTCATTCGCAAAAGTGAAAATGAGCTAGTTTCCTTAGTGACCCCTTGGTTCTAAGATCCATTCCAACCAAGACCAAAAAACAAAACATTATATGTTCATTTTCTCCAACAATCCCCCACATGAATGAAAACCCGATGAAAATCAGAAATCGGAAAGAGAGAAATACCACTATAGGAAATAGGTGGTCATAAGGTCTTGAACCTTTTCTTAGTGAGAAATTACCGGAACTACTTGATGGACAATGAACGCGATGTCTTAAACTGCCATCGTTTGGTGTAGTTCATCAATAACTTCCACGCGTGATATCACTCTAGGTGCTGTCAAGTTCGTGTTGTTGTGTCCATTTTTGGCCTGGACGTATCCCGTTTCTTAGAATGCTCTAGAGAATCAGCTCAATTCTCATAGGAAGCGGCCCACTTCCTCATTCAGATAGGTGAGTTCTATCAAGAGTGTTTACTGCTACACCTCACTTCAATCTTAAATTGAAACTATAAAACTCATTAATACTTAATGAAAAGTCATCATTCACATGCAGTCACACTATCACGTCTACACCATAGGGAAGGGACAGAGAATGAAATTCTCTGATAGTGTTTCCTTTAACACACCGCAAATTAGTTGTCTCATTCAAAACCTTGATCTTGGGATCTCCAGTCAGCAAGGTTGAGTATCCTTCATGACAAGTTTATTTAATGAACTTAATCCCCATCCCCATCTATGCATTACTATCTTCTTGGACAAACCTTTTGTCAAAGGGTCCGCGATATTCTCCTTAGAACTCACAAAGTCAACAGAAATAACGCCAGTTGAGATTAGTTGTTTTAGGGAATTATGTCTTCTACGAATGTGTATAGAATTCCCATTATAATTGATGTTTTTAGCATTAGCTATTGCAGCTTGACTATCACAATGTATAGATATAGCTGGTACAGGCCTATGCCAAAGAGGAACGTCTTCTAAAAAGCATCTTAGCCAAGCGGCTTCCTCTCCTGCTTTATCTAACGCAATATATTCTGATTCCATAGTGGATCGAGTTAAACATGTCTCTTTGGAACTCTTCCAAGATACAGACCCGCATGCTAGAGTGAAAACATATCCACTCATAGACTTAGACTCCTCTAAGTATGATATCCATTTTGCATCATAAAATCCTTCAAGGACTGTAGGGTATCTCTCATAATTTAAACAAAATTTCAGTGTACTTCAAGTACCTTAACACTCTAATAAGTGCATCCCAATACTCCTGCCCTGGATTACAGGTATACCTACTTAATCTACTCACAACATAAGCAATGTCTGGTCTTGTACAATTCATTAAATACATCAGACTTCCTATAAGATATGAGTATTCCAGTTGTGAAACTCCATTACCCTTATTCTTTTTGAGTCTACAACAAGGATCATACGGAGTACAAGCAGGTTTACTATCAAACTGATTATATTTTTTAAACACAGATTCAACATAATGAGATTGAGTAAGACTATATCCATTAGAATTTCTTTTAATTTTCATCCCTAATATCACATCAGCGGGGCCTAAGTCTTCATATCAAAGAAATCTACACCTTCTATCTTTTTATAGCCTTTAGCTACTAATCTAGCTTTGTATTTTTCTACAGTTCCATCTACCTTACGTTTCCTTTTGAAGATCCATTTACAACATATGAGTTTACACCCTAGAGGTAAATCTACAATCTCCTAAGTACCATTCTGTATAATGGAATCCATTTAACTAAAGAAGGATTCTTTCCACCATGGAGCTTCAGAAGAAGTCATGGCTTCTCTATAAGTATGTGGATCAGTCTCAGCTAAGCATGTTATGAAGTCTAGCCCAAAAGATTTTTCAGTTCTAAATCTTTTACCTCTTCTAGGCTCAAATTCATCTACATCTTCCTCTAAAGGTAATGTCTGATTAGTCGAAGGGACATCTAGGGGATCAACACATATCATGCGAGAATCAGATTTTAATGGGAAAACATATTCAAAGAACACAGCATCCCTAGATTCCATAATTGTATTCTCACCAATTTCAGAAATTTTAGAACGTACAATCATAAATCTATATGCAGTAGTATGTTCAGGATACCATATGAAGACGCAGTCAACAGTTTTGGCTCCTATCTTGGTTCTCTTAGGTGGAGGAATGAAAACCTTAGCTAAACACCCCCACACTTTAAAGTATGCATAAGTAGTTTTTCTACGTTTCCATAACTCATATGGAGGTTTGTCTGATCCTTTAAAAGGTACTTTGTTCAAGACATAGCAAGCTGGGAGGACCTCTTCCCCCCACAAGTTTGCAGGTAATCCTGAACTAATTAACATGGCATTCATCATCTCCTTAAGGGTTTGGTTCTTCCGTTCAGCCACACCATTAGATTGTGGTGAATAAGGAGGGGTTACTTCATGTATAATGTCGTGTTCTATGCAAAAATCTCCTATATGAATTACATACTCACCACCACGGTCAGACCTAACAGTTTTAATGGTAGCACTCATTTGGTTTTCAACTTCTAGTTTATACATCTTAAAGGCTTCTGAGGCATCAGCCACGCCCGCACCCGCAACCACAACCACAACCGCAGTCACACCCGCAAGTGCACCCGAGCTCGGGCGTGCGTGCTTCACGCGTGTGTGAAAAGTATGGTTTCACCAACTACCCCATAGCCTTAGTCCTCTCCTAACCACAAAAGTATTTAAACCCCTAAGGGCCTTCCCTTAGTTGCATCTTTCTTGGTAATAAAGAGAGCAATCATCTTTAGTTTCTCCAATATGGGAATAAAAGTTCATTTACAAAAATGAAATAAGCTAGTTTCCTTAGTGACCCATTGATCTTAAGATCCTATCCCACCAAGACCAAAAAACAAAAAATTATAAGTTTATTACTCCAACAGAAATCACATGATCTTGATTTTTGCACCAGACCACCTTTGGTGGGTACGAAACGCCTTTCCAACAATTATTTAGATATAATTATAGGAAAGAAGAAGTTGCATCCAGAATCTATTCTATTTCGGCTTCGTCATCTGCTTCTATTGATGTTTTTGAAATCACAAATAGAACTCTTTGTAGAGTTGCTTTTGGGTGGGGGAGGCATTTGATGATGGTAAACTAAAGAAACTCTTGACGAAATCACAACTCTAATGAGTGGTTTCTCGGCGTCTGACATTTTTCCTAGAGTAGGTTGGGTAATTGATAGGATCAGCAGAATGCATGGGAGACTTGAAAAATGCTGTCATGATTTAGACAATTTTTTTCAGGATATTGTAGACGAACATTGCAACACGGAGAGATAGAGGTCAGAACATGAGTATGATCTCATAGACGTTTTGTTGGAAAAAGAGAAGGACCATATCAAAGCGATCCTTATGGTAAAGTATTCTTATGCATCTAACGAAATCGTTCCAATTGATTTTTAGTTTTTTTTTTTGTTATGATTAGAAATTAACACAACTCTTCTCGATACAAATCAGAACGTATTTCTTGCTGGAGTAGACGCATCAGCTGTAACCACGAATTGGGCAATGGCAGAACTAATAAAAAATCCTGTAGCAATGAAAAAAGTACAAGAGGAAGTTCGAAACTACATACGATAAAACACTAACAAGGTAGATGAGAAAGACCTTGAGCATTTGCAATACCTTAAGATGGTGGTTAGAGAAACTTTAAGACTACACTCTCCTCTTCCAATGTTGCTTCCTCGAGAGAGTATGAACAACTGCAAAATCGATGGATACGACGTGAAGACAAAAACTGGAGTGCTAATAAACGCATGTGCACTAGGGAGAAATCCGGCGTATTGGCATAAACCAGATGAGTTCTACTCTGAGAGGTTCATAGAAGTACTCTAATAGCACTGATTATGGAGGACAACCGCAAGATTTTGAGTATTTACCTTTTGGAGGTGGTCGAAGAGGTTGTCCTGGGATACATATGGGACTGCTACAACTGAGCTCGCGCTCGCGAATGTATTATACTGTTTTGATTGGGCATTAGCAACAGGGATGAAGATAGAAGATGTAAGCATGGATGAATTATCTGGTATGGTTGTCCATAAGAAAGAACATCTTCACCTTGTACCAATCAGAAAGAAGAATCTCTAATTCTTAAATTCAAAAACAAACTTCAACCGATGTGATTGAAGCACATTGGTAAAGTTATTGAGTGATGATTAATGATCTGAGTACGAAACTCGCAAGCATCAAATTCTTTATCGAACACTTAATTATACTAAAGCCCTCATCAATATTTGTTAACTAGTGGTTTTGCATCTCCTTGACGTTCCTTTACAATCTATTTTGCCAAGTCAATATAATTTGGCTATCCACTTTCATCTATACAACTGACACCCCAAGTTATGCATTTCCCTGAATTGATGCTTCTTTAATTTTATTACTCAATAGTACATAGTAATAATATTACATACGGAATACATGGAGAAAATTCTTATTAGAGATTATGACTAGTTTCTATTACAAACCTTCAAATTCCTTACAAAAAAAAAGGAAAAAGAAAGTGAAAGAAAGAAATATAGTGTTGCAACCAACACAAAATATACATGATCGAACAGACATTGATGTCTGCAAAAAGAAGAAACGACGCCCCATGAATGCTCTCGCGAACACACGAACAAAAGCTTCTTCAAACAAGAGTGTAGTAGTAGTAAGTTTCCGATGATTCGTACGTAGTCCTAATCATATACTCCAACAGGTTGATTCCTCCATATATTTTCCTAATTACGAATAATCACGCAATAATATAACCAAACGATAAATGGATGTAGATTTATATTTCCAGGACAATAACTGCATACAAAAGAAAAAAAAAGAACGTTAGATCGATAAATTTACGCATAATGGTAGTATGTTAGGTTAAGAAATTATATCTGTTTAGCAAACTTACATTCAGAATCAGTTTTATCCCATTTGGATGATCCATGGCTTTCTGTTTCCTCTAGTTGATTTTCCAACTCCATCTGAATATTTGACGAAATATGTCTACTATTATTATTCTCGAGATATTTCTTTGTCGATGATGCAGCATTCGAGCTTTTTTGGTGGATCTTTTTGTTTAGAATTGCCCTTAAAAGCTGCAGAATTGGTTAAATTTAAACATCAGAACTTCTAACTATCAAAGACATTTTAGCTACATCCTAATTTACTGATAAAAATAAAAAATACGTAAAACATTAGTCATGGCCATGCATGCATTTAACCAAGCTACTACCTAGCTAAAAAGTGGTGTGCATAATTACCTTTTCCATTCTCGACTCGGGAAGTTGCATTTGATCGCGTAAACTTGGAGCAACGGGTGCGAAACCGCTCGAGCAAACAAAAATTTTCTTAAGAAGAAAAGAGATTGATTTTTTCTTGATCGCACCATTGTTGTTACCATCAAAAGAGACGTCTTTACGTTTACTGCCCAAGACTACGCTAATACTTCTTCGTAGATCAGCGATAACATCTTTACTGTCATCGGCGGAGGCAACGGAAAGCTCACTACATATCGTTCTGTCGACTTCCAAGCTTGACGGGCAATTAAGAAATTTATCCAAAGGGAGAGTACTAATCCCGTTCCTCCGTTGACTTTCGGTTTGTTCGACAGGTTTACGTGATAATAATTTTGTTAGTTCTTTTTGTAATTTTCCGACTTCTTCCGGTGTGAAATCTAACCGATCTTCTAATGAAGAGGATGTAATTTCTTCTTCTTGTTCGTCTTCTTGAATATCATGGACGACCATAATCTCGTTTCCGCGTTTTAGTGAATCTTTCGTGCCGAATGTACCGATTGCTAATAGTGAATTAGGCCAATCACTAAATTCATCTTTGCGTGGTTCATGCAAGTTTTGATCTACAAAAAATTCATCAAAATCAGAAGAAAAAAAAATGCATTTTCACTTTTCATAATGGAGATTTTAATTGGGCCACCATTATATGGGTTAGAATATGGGTTGAACATAGTAAGCAAAAGTCCGTAGAAAGATTTTGAAAGGCCTCTTTTTGGAAAATGAAAAAACTTTTTTCATTGTATGCATCAAATAAGGAAGTGGATCAGTTATAGATAAATTTAGGATCCATAAAAAGCAAAAATATTTGATAAATGAATATAAAAAAAAATTATCCCACAAAGTCAAATTAACCTTAAATTTATTAAAAACATGAACGAAAAAAAATAAATTTCATCAAATATTTAAAATATAATTATAAATTAAACCAATAGTAGTACAAAAACACCAATAGGTACTTATCATCATAATTATGTCAAACAATTTATTAATCATTGAATGAGATTAATGTTTAAGTTAGTAATTAAAGTACATTTAAGAAGTTGAAAGTGCTTACTGTTGGAAGAAACCACATTGCTCGGTTTCTTGGTAGCAATAGTTTGTTTTCCATTGAGCTTACTTTGCATCCAGCCAAAGATCTATTGTATTCACACAAAATTTAACACCAAATCAAAAAATATTCAGGCAAAATTAATAAAATATCATTTCACCCATGACCCATCCGATTCATTGATGAAACTCCACATACTTTCTTACTCAAAAAACTTAGTAAATGACTTACCTTCATCTTAGTAGATTGATGTATGATCAAAGAAAAATCTTTAAAAAGGAATGAATGTAGAGGGAGTAGAGGTATTATGAGAGATAGTAATGGAAGTAGCAGTGGTGGACCAAAGAGGAATTAAAACACAAACTCTTTCAAAAATATTATGTTACAAAGAAAGAGATATGTAAAATTTACGATGATGATGATGATGATGATGAAATTGTGATGGAGGAGAGGACCCTAAATCTATGAAACCTTTGTATAAACTAAAACTATGAAACTTGAATGTATATATAGTACTAGACCACTAGTGGCTACTACTATCTAGGAAGTACCTTTAAGCTTTGGGAAATTCCATGGCCAGTGGGTTAAAGAGTGAGAAAGAGAGTAGTTGTTTAATTTGTCCAAGTACCAAGAAACTATATGCCAATCTTTTCTTCCTTTGTTCACTGGATTTAAGAAGTATGTTATCTTTTTAATTAAATAAAATAAAATAAAATAACAATAATTACGATGGCAATTTTTATTTTTTATTATGGCCTAACATATCCGAGCTGCCCCATCAGTTCTCTCGTACCTGCAGGTATCAGAGCTGATTATGCTTAGAATTATATACGTCTGTGAAGTCATTGAGATGTCCGTATATCTTTTATACACATACTGCGTTTTCATTCTTTTTCGTTGAGCATGTCAGGAATTAGTGTATAAAATATAACCAATCGGGAAGATGGCCAAGTAATTTAAACTCACCTCACAAACTAGAAATCCAGGATTCCATTCTTTCCGATGGCAATAAACCTGTCCCAGGGATCAGCCAGGTGTTCCGAGAGACCTCGATAACTTTAGCCAACTATAAGTTCTTCCTAGTTGGTTTTATAGTGGATTTTAGCATTAAATTGAGCAAACAAACATTCCATTCGTTTAGGGATTGACTGTGATTTACGATCGAATTATTATAGGTTTAAATGAATGGACAAAATTTTGTAACTTGTTTAACTTCCCATAAAAGTAAAGTTCTTACTAGAGCGTCACAAACGGTGGCATCGGTACTTCACTAATTAAACTCCTAAAGTTGCTTTGAATTTGTAATGTACTATGAACCAAATGAACCTCCTACACTGCATGTTATTTTTACGTCCTACAAGTTGCATACTGCCTAACTCCTCCTCGAAGATTGTATGTCAACATTTGCGGCCCTAACTGTTCTTTTCCAACCGAAGTTAGGGCGAGCTATGTGAGTGTGATGATCCACTTTTAAAGTTCTTGGTTCATTATCAAGCAAACCCCTTCTTACCTTGATTCTTCTTTATGCACGTACACTATTATTCGGAACCAGGCGAGACTAGGCGAGATTTTCCTTGTGACGATATCTTCTGAAAAGATGCAAGAGCGCAACCACGAATGTGAATTACAATGGATACATTTCTAGGTAGCGTATACTTATATTTTACCCATTTTACTTATTATTTTATTAGCATTTACATGAAGTTTTTTTTTTGGCGATCTATTTTTGAAAGTTTATTTATTTTTTTAATTGATAAATTATATTATAGTTAAAATAAAAAAATAATTATAATAACTTTTTTCCTGGGGTCAAAAAAGTATTTGGTTTTCCAGGATCTTCATCATTTTCCAATTTTGTTTTAATTATTCAGTAATTTGTTAATCCTTGTGTCTACTTTGAAACTTCCCCTATTATTGGTAAAATGTACACTAAAATACAAAATATCGCAAGCAGCAAGGGAGTTATGGGATGTTGCGGGACAGGCCCTGAATCAAAGTATGGGCAGAGTACTAACCACAACCCACCATCCCATGGGACTGTCTCTTACTTACCGGACCATCTCATGGAACTTTCATAATATTTTCTCACCACCCCCATTCTCTCTTCCTCTCTTCTCACTGTCTTAGGGTAGGCATTAGTTTAGTACTTTCCAACTTTGTTCCTATAGTTGTACAGTATTTCCATCTCATATACACTTTATTGATACACTGTCTTATAGTACTTTTTTGAACATTGTACATTTACTTGATTCTCTTTGTTCACTTGTCTCTAAAGAGGGGCATACAAAATGTAGACATAGCACATAGAATTTGAGAATCGTGTATGTAATTTTTATGTTGTTGATTAAGATACTAATTGAATTTGCCAACCAATTTGGAGTTAATAAAATTCATTTGATTAAAAAACTAATCAAAATGTGAGTCCTTTTTTGAAGATTGTCTTGCTGTTAGATTGTTATTGTACTCTTTGTCTCTACTAAAATACTAAAGAAAGTATACGTGCACAACTTTCTCAAGGAAACATACAACCATATTGGATTTGTACATGTACATAAACTCTTGGTTAATTATAAAGTATTCATTAAATTGTATTGACAAATTATAAATGGTTAGAGACTTAGGTTTGTACTTAGTAGACATACATTTGACTTGGGTTTGTACTTTGTAGACATACTTTTTGAGTTTTGAGGATTATGTAATTTTATGTTGATGGATGTTTGGACCTTATTAAGAACCTAATCAACACTCTAAACAAATTTAAGAATAACTTAATGGCAGCCAAGTATGAAAATACAGCATCCAAGCTCGTATCAAGTCAAAGTTTGCAAGTATTATATGTTGGAATAGACACCCTTGCCAAGGAGTGTGTTGTGTAGAATTCTTTATCTTTTCTTTTTTTTTTCATTTTTTTTTTTCTTTTGAATGGTGGGTTTGATTTTATATTAAACAATGTCGGCAACTTATATTTTATTGCTATTCTAGTTGTATTACTGTGATATGATCCAAGGTACGCCTAATAAAGGTACCTAAGAGCAACTGCAGCGGTTGGACCAGACCATCGACCAAATACCAAATCTGTTTGGTCGTTTAAAAAAAAAACGCAACGAGAACATGAGTAAATATGATATTACGCTGTTGTAAATAAGCGTTAATTATCAAACGCTGTACTAAAGTAACGTATATTACACAGACGTTTAACTGTACAAGCGTTATGTTTTTGACGTTCATTTAGGTTAGCGTTTATAATATACGTTGCTGTAGTGAAGCGTTATATATTCAAAACGTCACTTTACTAAAGCGTTACCTAAACGTTACCATACTGAAGCGTTTTGATATAAAACATAGAAAAACGTCCTAGTAAAGTAGCGTCAAAACTCAAACGCTCTTCTAAAACAGCATTTCAAAAAAAAACGCCCACATATAACAACGTTTGATAGACTAAACGTTAGTGCAGAGGACCGTTATTTTTGAAAACGCTGTTTTAATACGACGTTTCAAAAACGCTGTTCTTAATAAACGTTTAATACGACGTTTCAAAAACGTTGTTTTAGTACAACGTTTCAAGAACAACCTTTCAGAAACGATGTTTCAATACAACGTTTCAAAAAGAACGGTTCAAAAACGCTCTTTTAGTACAACGTTTCAAAAACGCTGTTCTTAATAAACGTTTTGGTAGACTGAAAAATGACGTTTGTTTTTTTAAACGTCCTCGTATAATGACGTTTTCCCAAAACGTTGTTTTACATTGGCGTCAGACTATATCTGTTTTGGACCATTTTCTTGACTAAACATGATCGAATACTGTTCAATTTTTGGACCAAATACTACATTTAGTCGTCCGTTGCGGCTCACAAAATAGGACCAAAGACCATTTTTGGTGTTTACTCTTTGGTCTGATCGTCCACTGCAGTTGCTCTAACAGAATGAATAATGATCATTCGATAAACTTCCTATGGATATCGGAAATGTATTTCTGAAACCGTTCATTAACATACTCGCACCAATTTCTCTTTTTAAAAATTTAATTATTGGGTTCTGTAATACGATAACTATATTTAGTACTTATTGTTTTAATAAATAATAAAGTTTTAAAATTTTTTATATCTAGCCTCGGTGATAGACCAAACCAGGACATCTCATTCACCTAGAAAATTTAATCATTTGAGATGATTTTTTTGTGTTCTTTGTTCATCATCTCTTTAATTCTCTTTCTTTCTTACTCTTGTTCTTACTCTTGTTTTTCGGGCGATAGTTGGTTTATTCGAACTTCTTCCTCATCTTCTTCTTACTTTGACTTCTTGATATCCTTTTTTGGTGCATATTGTTCATCATAGAATGTATAAAAAAAAATTGTGTATCCGGAAAAACATCAGAAATCACGGTCATTAATGCTTGTTCGTTATCTGTTATTATAACCCTTGGAAGATCATTTCCCCAAAAGAGTAACTTTAACTGTTGTAAGGCCCAAATATAGTTATGATCCTTCTCGTCTCTCATAAAACACCAATCCAACATGAACGTTACATTATCCGATGTATGACCCATGTTGAACAACGAATTGTTTGTCTTGTAAGTGCAGTCTATCGTAAGAATCGGATTATGCCAAATTGTGCCATCAACAGATGCGCAATGAATATTTGAAGGACTTTTTCATCCAACCCCTTTTTCAGTTTGTGCGTGTAGTTGAAATCAGTGGATAACTTTAGAAATTTTTGTATAACCGACCTTCCTTGTCACTGCCGCCTTCTTATACATGCTTATGCACTGCAAATAGTACTTAAAAAAGACATGTTAGTTCGATCGTTCGCCTTGATACCGCTGACGATTTAACTTGGTGTGATGTGTATTTTGGTCAATTTTTTTACTTCCTCGAATTGATCGGGTTTCAACTTTGCATCTACGGAATTCCCAACAAAAATCTCCGGGTCCTTATGGTTATGGCGACGGCGTATCACTTTATTTTTCCATACATTTCCGTTCAAATTAAATAGCCCACTCAAACCGAGTCAATCTGCCTTCATTGTTTCTGACTAACATACATTTATTCTTAAAACCCGTATCTATAGCCCACTTAATTGCCTCATCTTAAGTTGTGAATTCCTACATTGCGCATAAACATAAAAAGTTATATATCTTATAACAAATATCAATACAAACTTTCCAAATCATTCGCATAGTGCTCTGAAATATCTGGACCTAACTGTCCCATAGGTTTAGGATCAGCATCGACCGCAAGTACGATCTAACCACACAAAAAAAGTAAGTTAGTCGAAATGAAGTATAAAAGAGTTCAACAGTCAGCATGATCGATAACTTAAAGAAATACCAACTATTAAAATTTTGAGTTGGAAAATATATTAAATGACTAAGTCGACATTGTATATAGAGTTACCCTCATTGCCGATTCACTATAAAAATGTATCCCCAATTTTCCCCAACAGTCACCATGCTCAATAGCTACATACAATTTTGAATGTGAATAATTGATATTTATAAAATTATTCAATGGTCCTAGTCGACATTGTAGATAAAGTTGTCCTTAATGCCGACTCAGATCAAAAATACTGGACAGTTTTTTAACACAGTTGGCATAGTTGGTTTTTAATCTTATGATGTCGATTGTGAAGCCAAGAATAATCATTTTTAGACATACTATTGGATACAATTGGCATATTAAGATGTCTTCGACTGTGCCGAAAAATACCTAAAAATATTGTATAGTTTTAGGACACAGTCGACATAGTTTTTGATCTTTTACTATACAGGTTGTACATCCAAGCATAATTTTCATGGGGGAATACCTGGTGTTGGCATAAATCAGAGTTTGAATACCATACCTATTGTGAGGGATCGACATTGTTATTAAACTTCGACCATGGCGATTCGAACTTAAAAATTCACTTTCTACCTCATTTGGACCTATACCTGAGTATTGAGAGTAATAGTATCTAAGCTTCTTCATTTTCCTGGGTTGGTTCTTGACTTGAACCTTCATGCTCAAAAATGTCTTGACATAGGTTTTTTTTATAGATAATTATTATCCTTAAAATGTGGAAATTGAGGATCGTCATCAAAAGCAACGTAAACGCCTTCTTTTTGTTGAGATGAAGGTTCCTAAACATTAAATTCCTGGATAGAATCTCTCATTTTTATCAAATCTTTCCAAATTTCAAATTCTTCTACACTTTTTTTTCTTTTTCTTCTCATCTCTCTATTTCTCTATAACTAACAGATAACACTCTAACTATAATCTTAAGTTTTATTTGAACTAATCTACTAACTAATAACTAATTAATAAGAGTAATTTAGGTATTACAAAAAAACTATGAATAAGGGGTTTCTAATATTACTTCAAAATGTACCTATTTTGTTTTATTTGGTATCCCCAAATTTTTGAGAGTATTCCACAATTAAGGGTTCTTCATAAACCCCTTATCCAACTATTTTAGTTAATGGCTAATCCACCTTTTGATTAACTAGTGTTAACCATTGAATTAACTCTTAGTATTCATATTTATTATTTGATTTTTTTAAATTTTTTATAAAAATTGTTTTAGTTAACTAGAATCAGCATGTATTATTTAGTGATTTACCTGCTCATTGTACGTGCAAGAACATGAACCAGAATCAACAAATACAACAAAAAACATTTGCCAATTCTAGTGTCAATATGATTTTCAAAATTTTATATAAACTAAAATCGGTAGGATGAAAGTATTTTATCTGCCGATTATTTACAATCGACTAATATGTAGGTTCATGTACGTTGATTGTATCCAAAAAAATAATATTAGAAAAATAAGTTTAGCAAATTAGAATCGGTAGGTATTTAGTAACTTATCTGCCGATTACGGATGTTGTTCTCCGTAAATAGAGAACATAAACCAGAATCAGCAAATACGATGTAGAACATATACCGATTCTGATATGAATATGATTTACAAAGACTTTGTTAAACCAAAATCGACATATGAGAAACATTTTATATACCGATTGTATCCTAAAAATCAGCTGATATGATTTTCCACACCCATCGATTTAGGGAACAACGGATCATCGTGCAAGTTTTGCATAGGACGATTGTTCCTGGACCCAAATTTATTTCATTTTTTTTTCTAATTTTAAGTTTGATTTCTTTTTTTTACTTGTTGAACTGTTTTGAGAGATAGGAATAGTCCAAAAAAAATAGAAAAAAAATAAAAATTAAACATTTAAAAATTAAATAGAAAGAAATAAAAAAATAAAAAAATAAAATTATTATAGTATTAGAGATAAAAATAAAAATATAACTCTAATTATTAAAGATGATTTAGTAGGTCCATCCGTTTAAAACATCAACTATCCTTCTATTAAAATGAAAATTTTAATAGACCTTAATTAAAATGCATATACTTTAAATTAGTTTGGTTTTCATAAATTTTCATTTTTTGTATTGTTGTCCACTAGTATTTTATGTTCGGAAATAACGTGTAAAGTGCATTAGAGAGTCATAAGCCCATAGGTTACATTTGGAAGACATCAAAGTTCACGTGTAATTGTCGAGTTCAGCATGTGAAATGCCACATCAGCATAGAAAGCCATGTGTCACGACAATGATGTTTGTGATTAACTGGGACTGGTGTCGGACTACCTCGTCAACACGTGTGTGTTACAGATGTATTTGTTGCCGTAAAAGGAAATTTAAGGAAATCTTATTGGTCAAAAGAGAAAACCTTTCCTTACCAAACACTCGACGTTCTCTCCAAAGTCTTTGGAGTTTTCAAGTACAACTATTCGGAAGAATTAGTGGTTGTTTACAATCGAAGAATATAATCTTAGGTTTAAAGGTGTAGTGATTATTGAATCGGCAACTTGTTTATTTAGATAGTCTTAGAATTTGAATCTGAGTCGATGTCTAATTTAGATGATTAGTTTGATTGTTATGATGTCTGATCCAAAGCCCAAAGTTTAATTGATGTCATATATGTGGTGGACTAGACACATCTAATTTAATTCTATAATTTTAAAATCAGATTCAGATGAACCAGGTAAAATAGAAAACAAAGAACCAAAATTATTGACAACCCAAAAAAATTTACATCGTCAATAACAACTTATCCATATTTGGTTTTTTTATGGAACTCACCTCCACTCAATAATGATAGCGTGGAATTTTAACCAACTTATCTTTTTAACAAAGACCAAAACATCTGCTTGCATCACTTGATCACTGTCTAATATCTTTAACGTTTACAAGTTGTGGCCGCACACACATTCCATTGGAATTTTCCTATATAGGGAAGTGAGTTCCATTTAGAAATTTGGCACTCCAAAATGATCATTACGAGTCCTTTACATTAGTGATCCCTAATGTTCCACGAATTACCCTAAACCTTTTGATTAGTGGTCCCTAATACTCCATGATTTACCCTAAACGTTTTTGGTGATCCCTAATGTTCCACGAGTTCTTTTTCCTTTTTTTTTTTTCTTTGAAGCATTAATGTTCCACGATTTAACACCAACACCACATTTTCTTAGATTAGCCTAGTGAGCTCTTATTTGATTGGCCTATTGAGCTCCTATATCATTGGCTGCTAAAGTGATCATGAAACAAGAGTTCTACCAATGAAACGTACAAATGCAAAAGTGACCACATAAGTAAATTCGTAATTTAGTGTAATTAAAATCCTACTAAATTACTAAGGGAAACCGGAAAGAAAAAAGAGTGGGTCTATTATTAAAATATATCTATAAAATAAAGTTACATGGATAAGTAAATATTAGAGATATATGAAATGGACGCTAAAAACATAAGCGCAATCGGGCTTTTCATGTTTTCGTTTTTTTTATCCTTTATTTTCCGAGAAACAAATCCCAAAAATATCATACTTCTAAATAAATATTTGATATTAATAAAATTTATATTTTTAGAAAGGTTTTCAGACAATAAAATTTATTTATTGTTGATGATAAAATTTTGTTTTTATTTTATTTTTTCGAAAAAGAATTGGCAGAATGAAACTTATTGTATCTTGGCTTTAACTAAGATAACAAAAATTATTTAAAAAATTATTAGGATGAAATTGGATACATAATGATAATTAATAATAAGATATTATTCAAAAAATAGTTAGGATAAAACTAGCTTCATTTTAGCTTAAAATAAGATTGAAAAAATTATAATACCACCTATTCCATAAAAAAAACATAAAAAATCTAACACAACCACCACCATCACTAGTACCCAATATTTTTAACCTCAGCAAACACCACATTACAATCACCACCATATTTGATAGTAACAAAATTCAACAAATTAACCCCACACTTCTTCCAGGCATGTTCCAAGGTTTCATATAAGATAGCTTGGAATCCAAATAAAAGAGGTAATTCGATTGGAGCTCAACGCAAATAGAAACACAACTCAATTTCTTAGAAAACGCCAATCGAATTGCCAGTCAATATGAAACTTACATAAAAGTTTTCAAGACAGATCTAAAGGCTTAAAGTAAGTGGCAATCTGATTGGGTTTTTTATGGCAATCCAATAGGCGTTTTATACCAAATTCGGAGGAACGTCGGTTTATTTGACGTTCGATGTTATTTCTTTTCTCGCTTTATAAGTTCCACTATTTGACTTACACTTCCATGATCTATTCCAAATAGTGAGGTGGCATGAAACTTGGAAGACGGAATTCTTCCACAATTAAACCTCCTCTTAAAGCATCCAAAGTACTGTTAGGGAGTGTTTTCTTTTTGGATTATTCCTATATATAGGTCTGTTGAAAAACCCAGTTTATTAATGGAGGCCTTTTTTTTGTTGTTGAACTTTTCAAATATAGGCTTACTATCAGCATTTTTTATCCATCTTGATTAATTCACATAACAAGTTGCTTATCTACTACTTTGTTGCAATTTTAACCTTTTATATCATTTTTAAAGTTCGGCGAGCTTGGTTCAGGAACTTTCACCGTTTTCAAATTTGTTAAATCATTCCCCAAAAGGTTTCATCATTCCTCAAATATCTTCTTCTATAATATTATTTATGTTCATCGAGCCCGACTCAGGATGTTTACACCGCTTTCAAGTTCGTCGAACCCGGTTCAAGATCTTTAGTTACACCGTTTTCCAGATCGGGTAATCATTTACCCTTCCTATCAAGAAGATGTAGTTCAGGGGTAAATATGACTTTTAATAGATTAAGTAACTGCCACATAACACTTAACTGTATATTAATCATTTTTTTAAAATCATTAGTCTAGGCCTATAATTGAAATTTTTAAACAAAATAATCATATTTATAAATATTCCTTTGTTTTTCTTATCCACCTAGGATTTTAGAATCATATTATATTTAATGTTATCTCCAATTTCAAGATCATAATGAGAATGATATGTACAACAAAACGCGTAAGGGAAAATCTTTTCAAGACTCTTTGTTAGACTTTTAATTTTTTTCCTAAGTTATCATTCTTATCTATTAAAACTTTAGCTTAGGAATAAAATATAATTTTAAGATATTATTATGTTTACTAACTCTAACCTTTAACAGCAATAAAGCAATGAACAGTGACGCCGGTGGTAACTAATGTTTATAGTGGTATTTCTTACTTTTTGATCTCTGATTTTTATCGATTTTTCATTCATATGGGGATTGTTGGAGAAAACAATTTTAATTAATGTTTTGTCTTTTTATCTTGGTAGGAATGGATCTTAGGATCAAGGGGTCACTAAGGATACTAGCTCATTTTCACTAAACCTTTAGTCTCACATAGGAGAAACTAAAGATGTTGCCTCTCCATATTACTGGGACAATTGAATCTTAGAGTGTATATTTGGGTCAACAAACTTTTGTGTAAGGGAAAGGACTTAAGCAATGAGCCAGTTGGTGCAACCACACATTTCACACATGCGTGGTGCTTCAAACTGAAGCACGCATGCCTCCGTCGTCCATCCGGTCGGGAGAGCGGGGCTTGGGCCAGGGTGTGGGTTAACCAAGACTTATCTTTTTAGAGAAAATTTTTTTTGAAATATTTTCTAAGACTGTGTTTGGTAATAGTGAACAACTCCATGGAAAGTTTATTCCATGAAATCAACAACTTGGGGGAGACAAGGAAAGATTTTACATGGAATTCAATGGAATTAAGATTGAAACATATACTTTAGACTACGTTTTTTTTTAAGTGGGCCCATAATTCCATAAAACTAAATTTACAATCAAACGACAGAAAACACGTTATTTCCATGGAAAAATGGTTAATTCCATGGAATTAAATCCTATCAAACACAGCTTAAATGAATTTATATATCAAATTAAATATTGTCTTAATATGGGGGCATATGACCCGACAGATTATAATTTTCTTACCAAAAATTACTTTCTACAACATTATATGTCTTAATGTCGAGAATATTTTCTGCATGTTTTCTTAACTTGCGACATTCAACACACATAATTCTCGGACTTAATTGCATATTGATTTGGCTTAATTGCTGGGATGATTTCTCTCATGTTCTTCGCCTATAAAAAGAACATGAGTTCTTCATCTCAAATCACACCAGAAGCGGCTATTATCCCGTCTTCTTTTCCCCTCTTCTTGATTTGTTTTGCGCTGAGTATTTATTCCATTCTTATCCTTGTTGTTGAGTTTGTATGAGGTAACTTGTATTGTGGTTATGCAAGTTATAACGGGCAGTTCTATCCTGGACATATTTCCACAGTTGGAGTATATCATCTCTCACTCTTGAGGAGTACCCGTGGACAATTGTGTTAAGGATAATTTGCTGAGCAGGTGACTCTGTTTTTTGTGTGCAAATCAGTATTTCTATTCAGAAATTTTATTTAACGTTAACATTATTTGTTTCAGTATTTTATTATTGCAGACACAACATTTACTTATTTCGGATTATGTCAGCGCGTTTCATATTATCTCTTTCTCTTGGAATCCAATCACTATTCTGTGAAACCTTGAAAAAATATGAAGTAATTCTATTTGGAAGCCATTAAACTTGACATCTCGCACTTTTTCCAAGCCTTGAATAACTTGAATTCCATCATAAGACTCTCTTAGGCCAAGTCCTATGCACATAGCAAATGATCATATTTGATCAAAAACACCCACTATGCACATAGCAAATGATCAAATTGACCTCTCAAACGCTCTGTGATTTGAGCAGATGGTATGCGCGACGAAGACTATGCCGCTTATCGCTGAGTTCATCCAATGGTCCTGTCTGGAACTCTTATAAATATCCAATTTCAAACTCAGTTCAACTCACACCTTCTCTACACCTCAATCTCTCACATGTATTTGTGTTAATCTAAATCATAACTCTCCTCATTTTAATCTAAGACAAAACTCAGTCAATTTTTTTCTGCATAATGGATTCTCAAAATTCTCAAATGGATGCTCCTGCTAAAAAAGTTTTTGGTACAAGTTTTTTAATTGTCGAAGATGAAAGCATATGCAGAAATTATGTTTGTTGCACACAAGATAACCTCAATGGTTGCTCTCAAGCAGGCAGCACTTTGTGGGGCAACATATTTCTGGGGTTTAAAGAGGAAACCATAAACGTCAATTCACGTGATCCAAATGCTTTGTGTACTCGCTTCACTAAAATGAGTAAAAAATTGAACAACTATGTTGCTCATGTCCAACGATGTGTTTGTCATCCACCACTGAGTGGTGAATCACCATCGAATATGAAAAAAAGGTGTCGGAGGGAATGACACCTAAAACACGGTGGTCCATTTGATCTAGAAGGGTGTTATGATATCGTAAAAGATTTGCCCAAATTTAATTCTGCGCTATTAGCATATACGCGTCAAGTTCCTATAAGGTCACCATACGACGTTGGTGGTTCCTCTACACCAATTTCAAGTCCCCGTTCACCAATGTCTTCACCGAGTGGCCCACCACCACTCCCTAATTTTGATCTCAACGCAGCTAATACCGAGAAATGAAAAGTTTAGAAAAAACATTAGAAAAAGCAACTAGAAAATTAGCCCAAGAAGGAGGAGGGTCTGAAAATTTTAACATGACCGAGTTTATGACTACCAACGGGCAACTGAGAAACAGATATCCGTTAACCGGAAAGTCACGAATAGAGAGTTGAAAAAGAGTCATCATTCTCAAGAGCATTTTGTTAGCCAATATGACAAGAATAAGATTCTTTCTATGGACACCTCATTAATGAATGAGGATTCAAAAACTTTATGGCAGCTGGATTGTAACAAATTGAGAAGAAAGGCATTAGAAGAACAATTGCAACCTCCGATCCCAGTTGATGAAGAAGAAGATGATGAATATGATGCTCAGATTCAAGCAATTGATTGATGTAAGTTACTCAGTTAGTTTAATTAAGATGTATTTTTTTAATCGTTATTATTAAGATGTAATAGTTAATTATTATTTGAAATAAAATATCTAGTTAGTTTAATGAAGTTATCTTTTATCCATCTTTGAAATATGCATTACATAAAGGAAGTGGAAACAATGCAAGCAACTTAATAGTGCATACAAATTAATAATTCAAACGGGTAACGAGGAACTCCTTAAGGATGTGGAAACAAGCTTCGTATTTGAAACTCTTTCCTTTCCATCTTCGCCATTCACTGAAAGATCTCGCACCAATCTCCTTACCGGTTTCCTCCCTAAGTTGATATCGATTGACAATCCAAACTAAAGATAAAAATTCTACTACTCGTCGCTTTATTTTTTTGAAATCTTATAAACAATTTATGTACATCACGGTTATAAGGGTTACCTGCGTCAGCATAAAAGTTATCATAAATTCTTCTCCAATAGCTAAAGCTAGGAATACCATTTTATCGCCGTTCTGCACCTCTGGCCGGATAGCACACTACATAGTTTCTACAAAGTGATAAATCTTCTTCCTGAGTGAACTTAGCTTGAGCCATATACCAGAAAATCAGAGTGACATTAGAGGAGATGAGATTAAGAGTGAGAGAGATATAGGAAGTATGTATCAAAGTTTTTTGGGAGGTGTGATTTATCTTTGGGAGGTTTAGATATATATATAGGCGAGGAGATGAGTTGGGATCAACGACTATATTTTTCCAACGGTTACAAAAATAGCCGTTGCACTCCACGTCATCCATCCTGCCAACGATTAAAAAAAAGAGCCGTTGCACTCCATCCACGTCATTGGAGTAAATATTACTCTGGAAAATTAAAATAATAATTACTTAAAAGTAAAAAATAGTACATAACATAAAAATTTAACAACAAATAAAATTTGTAAATAAACTATTATTTCAAACTACAACAAACGGCCGCCGGTTCTGCCAAACTCGGCCCAAAGATTCGTAATCAGATCTCTTTTTAACTTGTCGTACAAATTTGCGCATTGAATGTGATTTTCCATTTGATTATATTTCCTTGTAGGTACCCCATGCATTGGTATAACCTCAAGCCTCAAATCTTCATAGGGTTAGTCCAACTCTTATCACGCCGGGTTTCTTGGATGACCATGTTATGCAGAATGATGCATGTAAACAAAGTATTATGCATTTCACGAGCTCTTAAACCACGGTAGGGTTCACAAACTATAGCCAACTTCCGCTTAAGAATTCTAAAAACCCGTTCCACGTCCTTTCTCAAATCCATCTGCTTCGTGTTGAAATACTTAATTGTGCTACCATTTTTGCATGCGGGTGGGCTGCTTGTACGCTTGAACTAAGGTAGACCATATAGGATAGATCCCATCCGCTAGATAATACCCGTGAGTGTATTGGTGCCAATTGATATTAAACCTTACATCGGGGTAAATTTCATACTTGAGGTCTTCAAATAGAGGCGACTCGTGCAGAACATTTATGTCATTTTGTGAACCCGGTAGACCAAAGAAAGCATGCCATATCCAGCAATCATAAGAAGCGGCATATTCCAAAATAACAGTTGGTTTTGGATAATGACTCTTATATTGACCTTGCCAATACATATGACATCCCTTCCACCCCCAATGTATGCAGTTAAGACTCCCTAGCATTCCTGGAAAGCCCTTATCCTGGTTTTGTTTTAATATTTTGAAGAACATCTGCATTTCTTGGTTTACGTAAATACGTTGGACCAAAATGATTAATCATTACTTCGCAAAACAATGAAAGATACTTGTATAAAGTTGTTTTTCCCATAGGAATATGCTAATCGTTAGGTCCGTCGGACGACCGTGACCTAGGATCCTTATGGCCGAGGTAACCTTTTGTTTTGGACTATGACCTCTAATATTCAATGCATGCATCAAATTGATAATTAAATTCAGGGCATACTCGACAAAGTTCTTCAATAATCTTTACCATCAAGTGTCGGGGCATGCGGAATCGATGTTGGAATCATCAGAGAACACACAGCCAACATTGAAATAATCGTGCATCAGTTTCAGGTGCCACTTTTCCCCCGCCCAAGATGCACATATCTTCTTGTGAATACTTCTTTTGGCTCAGGAACTCTTGGTATTTTCCCTGATTATTCTTCTGCTAACATAAGGTTGTTAAGTTCTTTGTATTCATTAGACTCAGCCTCCATTTGTTGCAACACCCGAACATAGGTTTCTTGATGTGTTTTAAACCGATCCATAATAATTTTAGCTTCATCATCAGAACAATCCATCGAGTGTGTGTTAAAAATTAGATAGTTTAAAAAATCTTTGAGTTGATTGTAGAAATAGGTAAAGAATGGTATGGGTTGAAAGAAATTGTTGGGGTATATATATAGAAGAAGGAAATTCGGTCGTTTTTTCCTGAATCCGGTCGTTGCCTGAAATTAGCCGTTAACAGTTCGCTCTTTGTTTAGCGACAAGGTATTGGTCGCCAATGGTTAAGTCTTTATCGCTAATGGCCAACATCTTATCGCTCGACAAAAAACCAACCGCTCAGAGTTTTTTTCATAGTGGTATATCATATTTATCCACCCACCTTACTAGATAAACTAACCCATTTAGAAGGGTGTATAAGATCTGACCTTAGATTCTAGGTAGTATTTCGTTTCAAAGATTACGTGACAAGTCCACCAGACAAAGAATTAACTTTTGACCAAGATAATCTCAAACTCGAGGAACCAGGATACGATATACATCCAGATAAGAAATTAATTAGCTAAAACACCAACAACATCCCAAAAAATGATATTCTGGTAATGTAAAATAATCAATCAGTGGGATTTGCAGATTATGTTTAATAATGAGGATCCTAATTAACTCTAGGGGGTACACATTGGTAAAAGTCAATAAATAATCTTGTCGAGTTAGAATCTTATTTGTGTTTTTTTAACTTCATGTTTTGATTTACTTATCTAGTCTGAAGAAGATATTATACACCATCATATTATTTTAATCCGTTCCCCTATTTTCATTTATCTTAAAAACTGGCATTTTAACAGCAGTCGTGTACTGTGACATCTATATCCCATGGCCACAATCTAAATACCTTTTCTTTCTTAATTAATAAATAAAATAAAATAAAATAATTAGTGTTTAAATTTTTTAAATTGAATAGGTCATTGTCAGATAATTATACGATTATAACATTAGATAATTTTACCACTATAATATCTTTCAAACTGAGGTTCGATCAATTTACAACTAGTCAAAGCCTATTATACATCTTCAAAACTATCTCCAAATAAGTTTAGAAGGCATCAAAAGTGCACGTGTAGTTGTCGATTGTGAGCATGTGCTAGCCACACCAGCAAGCAACTGGGAATAATAGAATGCCAAGTGTCACGACATTGATGTTTATGATGGGACTTGGGATGGGCTGTCGGAGTAACTCATCAACACGTGTGTCGGGTTGACTTAATTATTTCATATATATTCTTGGACTTTGATAAGAGTTATGGGCATTCGAGCTGTTGTTGCATTGAATATCAAAACTCTTTGTTTCTTGATTCAATAATTCCAGATTAACATAATGTGTGAGAATCACATGGTTAGATTTAAGTTAAAAGGTGTAATCAATAACAGTGTTTCCGGAGAGACCGCGTTACTGAACTCACCAATTATATTACTAGGCTATAAAAAATTTGACACCCGAACCTGGTTTGAGTCGTCATTTCATTTTATTTATACATGATGATTTTTGAATTAAAATTCTATATATGAAATAATCGTTAGGATTGCATCGGTACATATCAGATACCATAACGACTTTATTTGGGATCGGTATGGTGTGTTCCAAAAAATACAATAAAAAAACAATCAATGATAACAACAAGTAATAGAAAAACAAAGTTCAAAGTTCTAATTTTTACGATAGTCTTATATTTTTACGATAGTCTTATAGATAGGACCTGCTCTCCAATACAAGCAAATAAAGCCTTGCTTGGAGCTATAAGTTGGAGGAGGCCACAATCTTTCTTTTTTACTAACATTAATACAAATTTTTGAGTTGGCTGTAGTGGGTGAAATAGGCTTTAACACTTTCAAATCTCGTGGAATTTCGAAAGTGTTAAAGCCTGGATAGGTAATACATGAATAGGTAATAATTTGGAAAGTTGTTGGTAGATAATCAAGGTGTCCGTTAAAGACTCCACACTATCGAATAACCGTTTTATTTTTTATTACATGCGGCTTCTAAAAACTAGGAGTAATATATTTCGGGGAGAGGCAGAACTACTTCCATATCTGGTTGCCAACCTATATAAATCTTTATAGCCACAATTTATCATTACAATGCTTCAAAAAATAAAAAGAAAAATTTATCATTACCTAAACTAAATTCAATCTTTTGAGTCAAACTTTATAGTTTCAAACTCAGAATCATCTCGATTCCTTGCAAATTAAAATCCTTCACTTTCAAACTAGCTAGCCATCACCTTCCCTCACATTTCATGTACCTAGAACTTCACTCCAATCACATCTTGAGATTCATGCATATCAAGCATATAAGAAGGCAAAAACAGTTGTAAAGCCGTAATGTTGCTGGGACACTTTGACCAAAGACCTATTTTGTTATCTAAACCAGAACTACCATGTGATCAAACCTAATCTCCTCAACAATTACAACTAATCTTATCTCAATTTATGATCATTATTACAAATATATATAAATAAATCTTTTGTCTCCGGATTTTTCTCAAAAAGGATACTCTTACAAATTTGGCTTCCAAAAGTAGAATGATTACAAGCACTTTTAACTAAGTGATCTTTAATGTTCCACGGTTAACACTATCATTTTTAGTTTGACTTATTAAGATCGCATTTCATTGGCTAGTAGAGGGAAACTTAGAGACATGTGATTTGAGTAGTCAAGGTCAAGGCTGTACCATACCAGATTTCGGTTCGAACCAGTCGAGATCGATACACTGGTACACCGGTATACCGAAAAAATTTCGGTTTTAAATATCGGCGAAATATCGGTCCATATATTTTATACCTATAATTTTATAAAAAAATACTAGTTCACATTTATAAATATAAATATATTTTAACATCCAAACGTTTTTTCACAAAGTTTAGAAAGAAAAACTAGTTTTCATCCAAAATATATAGATCCATAGATTCATACAAAGTTCAAACTGGAAATACAAGAGAAACAAGAACAACTTCAAAGTTCATCGTCTAAAATGCTAATTAAACAAGGATATTACAATTCTAATGAATATCATTAGATTAATTATAGATATTATCATATGCATATACAATTCTAAAATACCATAAAAAAATATGAGTAACAATTGAAAACCCTAAAACAAGGATAAATATTATTATTTTTTGAATTTTCTTTTTTTGGATTAAAAGAAAAAAAAAATCGGCCGTACCGATCCATACCGGCCGTACCGGTCAAACCGGTACGGTCCATACCGGCCGATTTTTTCGGTTGAATACCGTTTACCGGTATACCAGATTTCGTTTCGCTTTTCGGCCGAAACCGGTAAAATCGGCAGTATACCGGCCGTACCGTCCGGTATGGACTACACAGGTCAAGGGATAACCGAATATCTGGTATCCATCTGAGTCTGTACCAAAAATTTAGGATGTTATCCGAAGTTTCAAATATTGGATACGGATACTGATATCTTATCGGATAATTTCTCCTTAACGTATACAGATACGATAATACTACTATTCTATAAGATAATTATCCGATATCCGGTAATATAAATATATGTATATAAAAAAATATTATTATAAGTCAAATTTACCTAATTTTTTTACATGTGTTGATGATTTTTTTTGAAAAAATATGAAAGATGGAAAATTCATCAAAATTAATTCGGTGATGTAATTTTGGAATCACATGAAGAAGAGGTGATTAAACATACACTACCAAATTAGATGTTTTTTTATATATATAATTTTCGGATAATTATCGGATTATCCGGTATCCGTCAATCTTAACGGATTCAGATACATGAGTGATTATTCATTATCCGTCAAATAATTATCGGATACAGATATCCGATAGAAAATAACTGACTTGGATACAGGACAACCATTATCCGTTCCGGTAACTATCATTGACCGCCCTAGTTTTGAGTTCCAAGATTTTCGACTAGGCTTTGGGTTCTTTGAACAACAGTTGAGTTGCAATGACCGTCCTTGATTAATAGTTGACTTGCATTGACTTTCCTTGACCTCCCCAATTTTGGACTCAATTGAATAGTAGATCGAAGAATGTGAGTTAAAATCAATACGAAGCCAGAGATCAAGGTAACATTAGAGAAATAAAGAAGAGATGAATGTAACTTAAAATCAATACAAAGCCGAGATAAGATTCGAGTAAAAAGAAGTGGAGTAAGGAAGAAAACTACAAATTTATAAAAGATTACCTGCCGAGAAGTGTGTATATATATATTTTGGGAGTTAGTCGGTAAGTGAAGTCAGTTGTTCCGACTGATTAACTGTTCACCATGTAAGACCTCATCATTTCTTTTTTAACTCAACAATATAGTAAGTAGATCAAAGATTGTGATCTGCACGGAGCCAGATTTTTTCTTTTTCTAGGCAAAATTCTAAGCCGCGCAATTTTATTAATCAAAGGGAAGGAAGATAAAACAAACAAAATAAGTCGAGGGCTTAGACCTGACTTCCAAAAGAATGGAAAAGAAAAACAGAACATGAAACAGTGAATAAGATTTCAAATGAAACCCGACCATGCCCTGAGAGTATGTTGGCAAATGGAGTCGAGGGCTTTGAGAGTATGTTGGCAAATGGAGTCCTGACCATGACCTAAAATCGTACTACTAGTTTTGCAATATATATGGTATTGGTATCCCTTTAGATTACGGGGACACAATATGTTCAAGAAAAGATTTTGATATGTTTCAAAAAAAAAAAAAAAAAATGATTTTAACTTAATCTTGTAAAATTTCATTTGAATTCCAATTGTTTTGTGAATGAAATTGAACCTAGGCCACTGTTCATGGGTAGCAAACACAATTAATCCATAAAGGCGATGATGCACATGAACAACCAATAAGAACTTCAAAGATACGATTTGGGTTCCTTAGAATCGTCTTTTATTTAACACCTCCACATATGCAGATGATTAAACAGGTAATTACCATTTAGATATATAGATGCTTCTTTAGTAGAATCGTAAAGTTGCTGAGTGTTTAATTTACATAGAGATTGAGAAAGATAGGTAAATCATCCTCGTAGACATGACACATAATAGTAAAAAGTGAAGCATTTACAAACTTTTTATTGCTTTTGTGATTTTTTTCTCATATTGCTATCAGTTAATTCTGTTTGCATGAGCAAGCAGAATTTCAGATTTTTCTTTTACCACTAGAAGTCACAGCACAAATCCACGCAACAATTGAGTAATCCAAAGCATGATAATGCAGTGCAAAGATGAGTAATAACAATAGCACCTTGATTATTTACGTGAGAACAAGTCCGGATAAAGCACATACAACAGCAACAATCACAGTACTCGGAGCAAAAGGTTGAAGCGGCCTTGGTGATAGGGTCTGATGCAGAATCAGGGAATAATGGATCTTCAAATCCCGGGAAAACATTTTCTGCGGTGGCTTTTATGTTACCAAATCCATAACCCAAGCTTCTCAGCAATGTTATCTTGTGTCCTTCTGAATCTACAAGCTTTTTCAGGTTAACTTTGTGAACCTAATTCGACATAAAGAAATATCAAAGTGTAATTAGATGCACATACACAAAAATAAACAAACGATGTGTCCTTTTATTTATGCACGATTGGAGACCAGTGCACCTTAATGCCGCAAGACAAATCCATACCTCTTGTAATCCAACTGATTCGAAGGCTTGCTTCTCTCTTTCGGTCTGACATAAGATCATTCGAGTGTATTCAGATGGAACACTACTTAGTATGCTTATTCTCGTAACCTTCAACAGAAACATAACTTGAGTTAGTCCATCCAACTCTGTACTTTCAAAGCCATTAGGACATTTATATAACATATCGATTTTAGAAGTCCAAAGAACAGATGATTGGAATCAATATGGAAAATCCTAGAAAGTGCACTCAAGAGCCCCTGGAATCTTACGTATACAAAGCATCTCATTGAATTTTTAAATTCGAACTATTGCTCATTGAACAACCAACCTTCTCCCTGAGTTCAATACTTTGTGCAAGCCACGCTTGAGCTGTGAGTAAGTTGATCTGTTGCTCTGCAACTACCTGTTAAGAGCGACATAGTACTGAAAACCAAGAACATAAATACCAAGGTGTTTGGTTCTTCCATCGAAGACGAGAAGATTTCGAGAATTCTCGAAAATATCATAACTAGAAGTTAGCACCTTACTCTATCAAGAGAGATTCCCTTTACCCTCTGTGCCTTCAAGTTTATTGTGAAGTTACTCATATCTGATAAGATACCACTAACTTTAAGAGAATTGGGAAATTCCCCTTTATATCTGCCAGATACTATCAACGGATTTCCAGAGGAAAGATCCGGAATATAGTGAGGATAAACCTACAGCAATGAATTCAGAAAACAATTACTATTTAGAACGCCGAAGAAACAAGAAAAGTTCATCAAGTGCACTGATTATTATTGCAACTTAGCCGAAACTTATACAAAGATAGTCAGAGTAAGCAAACCTCAATTGCATCTAAATGATTTAATTTATCGACGGTTATATTCGCAAGAACTGTAGATGAAGCTGAAGTATATAGTCTTTGGAATTGAATATCTATAAGATCTGGATAAAATGAAAAAGGCACAACAAAAACTTTTATTTCAAATGAAGATCTTATAGTCGACAAAAAAATTGAACTTGAAAGTATTTGAGTTCAGGATTAACCTGGATGCAATGCAGCACCATAATGACCTTTGCCAATTAGTGCAAGCATTCGCAAGAAATAATGGTTGCAGTGTAAACCTATGAATACCAACAGTCAGTTAGATTACACGATTGACATACAAATTAAGTCTTCGTTGCTAGCATGACCGCATGATTATTGCACAATGTTTCATAATGTCTGAACTGAACTGCCATGTCGAAGAATACACAACGAAAAAACTAATATTATTTGAATTAAAATGAAGAATTACTTACCTATACCAAATGTGGAAATACGAGGAAATCTCGACCCTCTAGTTGTCACTTGATTTCGCACAAGTTCACAAATGTGTTTTTCATTTTCAACACTTCCATCAGTAATGAGAAATATGAGAGGTATTGAAATGGATTCAAACGTATTAGAGAACATCTCCATTGCCTAAAGGAAAACAGGATTCATATTACCAACTATGAATAAGCAAACCAACTTATATAATGAAACCAACTGAAAATTACTCAGAAGAAAACACTACTTGACTCAGGGGTAGCAGAATGTTAGTTCCACCAGCTGCAACAAAGTGTGTCTGCATCCATTGAGTAGCTTGTTCAATTGCTTCTGTGGTTGCCAACTGAAGTGATGATGAGAATAAGAAAGTTTCTCCACTGAAAGCTATAAGACTAAAGGAGTCCTCCTGATTGAGATTCATTAGGGCTGCAAACAGCGTTTCCTTGACGCTCTCGAGGGGTGTTCCTTGCATGCTTCCACTAATATCAATGAGAAATACAACTTCCTTTCTAAATACCTAATTACAACAATTTATCAATGGTGTAAGAGAGCACATATTGGGTACTCCAAGTTTGAAAGGTAATCACTAATATCTCTCACCTTTTTGCTCTGGTTACTGCCGGGAAAAAGGTAAAAGCAGAACATCTCCCTTTTATCCAAGTCTTGCTTAGACGGAGAATGCAACAGCAACTCACCCAATATGTCGCTTGCAGGAACCTAAAAATATTACCACAAAACACGCAACTAATTTTACCTGTGATGTATAATGGAAAATAGGATTTCTATAACAAATAACTTCATGACAATGTAGGTCAAGGAAAGGAATGTGCAGCGACTAACCGTTGTGCAACTTATCGCGTATGAAAACCTGAACTCCATTTGTGACCATGTCAGCACATCTGCTTCATATGAACACTCTAACCTCCCCAATTGCTTTGTTACAATCTGAAAATCAATGAGTCTTTCATTTGATTAATTTAAAGCAACACAAATGCCAATGCCAGATACAACAAGTTTGAACTTTTATGGGCACTAACCTTCAAAGGATGGCTAGCTTGCAGGCCTAGAACTTCAGCTCCAGTACCAGATTCTACTTTCAATATGATCTTTTCGGTTTTGGAGTTTTCCTTTCCAGGAGGACTGATGAATTCGGGAAACTTGAATGGTATACTGAGTGAGACGTGCCCACTATTAAATGACAATTTCTGTGACCAATTGATTTTAACTGATATATCTGAACCTCCTTCGGCCTTAAGAAAATGTGGGTCAAAAATAGACATGGATATGGTTAGCAAGAAAATGTTAACGTTATTACATTAGACAACAACAATAATGCCGATGGATTCAAACTACCTGTGGTATTGTTAAGGCAAACATTTCAGGTGTTAAGAAGCCTCCACTGTGGGATTTCCGTAGTTTCCAAGTATCCATATTGTCTTCTACGAGGATTAGCTCAGTTGAATATTGTCTAATTTGCTTTCCACGAACAACGACCTCAACACCTAGAACTGAACCCTGTTAGCCAAATCATGTCTCTCTTAAGAACAAGGAATACACAAATGCCAGTGTCTAGATAACGTAGTCAACTGGTACAGAGACTAAGAGAGTATTACACTCAATATACCTCAGGCAAAAGAATGTCATTAAGATATCTTTTGCTACATACCTTGTCTAAAACGAAACTGAAAAATGAAAATGTTCCCAACAAATAAAATTAGCAGCACATATCACTAGACTAAAATTATCTTCCCAAAATTGCTTCTAACTGAAAGAACCTTATTGCGAACGACCCCTGATCTGTTCCTAAAAGAATTATCCTTCCCATTACCTAAGTATGACACCCATCTAAAAGGTGTCAACAAGTATAGCGTTCATCTTTCGGAAAGCCGAAAACATGCAAATTTCTACTCAAAATATGTTAAACCAGTAGTATCTCTAAAGCGCACATTGTCCTAAGAGAGACAAAAACATGCAATTTTTTCCCGGATGCCAAGCAGAGAGTTGAAATTTCAGTACTTAGAACAAAAATCAAAGGAATTTAAAGCATACACACAAAAAACTGACCTGTTCAGTCATTGGGACTATCAACCGACAAGAACAAATCCGATTCCGCTTAACGCAATGAACTCTCCATACCCCAATAACAGTAACAAAAGCAGTATCTAAAAAACAATCAATTTCCATTGAAATTTCATTCATATGCAGAGGAATCAAAGCTGAAGGAACACATTTCCCATGTATATGTGGTTGATAACTTGGTATATCAGGATTATCAACTATTACTGGATCAGATACTACTGCATAAACCATTGGAGATGTTGGTAATAGATAAGAATAAGAATGATTAAATGATGATGATGATAATAATTTCTTGGATAATTTCTTCTCCATCACAGGATGTTGTTGTGGAGGTGAAACAGAGTAATTTTTGTTACTGTTTTGTTTACCAAATAATATTCTTTTTGATAGTTTCATTCCTTCTTCAATTGATTTTGTTAGTCTTTGTTCTTCCATGATTATTATCAAGTTTTTTTTTTTATTAGAGAAAGTGATCAAAGGGTTTTGGTTATGGTTTAAGAAGAAGCAAAACAGAGAAGAAAACTGTGGATTGAAAAGGAACTAAATTTCTTTTGTTTTTCTGTTGCTAAAAAGAAGAAGAATCATGGGTTTAGAGATGGATTTGGGTTTGGTACATCAGTTTTGATGCATCAAACAAAAACTTCCAAAATAGTTTGTCTGCAAATTGTAAGAGAGAAAAAAGAGTAAATAAATAGAAACTCAAGGAAAAAGAAAAGTTTCTTTGTCATTTAAAATCTACAGTCCTTTCGCATTCCCCATGTCTTTTGCTGCCCCCTACTCCCACTGAACTGTAATGTGATGCCTCATGGCTCATGTCATGCCGTTAGAGGCTAATTTCTGTGGCGATGAAAATTCAACTTTTAACTCCTTCAACAAGTTTTAGCCACTACACTAGTTCAAGTTTGATGGGTCTACAGGTTGGACGTAGATACATAAACCGTTACATTTTTATTAATAAAAAAATCCACAACGGTTGATGTGCCCAATGATTAAACGTAAAAAATAAAGTAAAAAATAAAGTGTATGTGCGTCTAATCATTGGATGCAAAATATTTAATTTAGTCGACGTTTAAATAATTTTTTGAACGTCAACTTGATTTAACAGCTACGGCAACACTTTTATGAAATTAAAAGTTGAATTTAATGTCATAGGATTAGCCCTGTGCATTTTTCTTTATCACAAGTTGAATATGTTTTGGTACCTAAGTTACAACTTTAAATCACACGTCTAGCATACCGTGTTGTGACGTGTCAGAAATCAAGGCGTGATATATATGTCGTGCTAGATGACGTATTGTGATGTGAGAGAAAAGTAACCGTAAAGTGTTTAGGTTTGATCTAGATGATAAAGTTTGAAGAAAATCAAACCCTAACTAAATGTCTTCGTTTGCAGAAAATCAAACCCTGTAGGCTTTAGAGAGATACTAAATCAGAAAGTGAAATACAAAGAAACCCATCCCAGATAATTAAGATACGAAATCAAAAGAAGAATCATTGAAAATTCAATTTAGAAAAACCCTAACAAAACCCCTAAATTTCATTCCAAATCTAAAAAGAATTTGAGATCTACTGGTTTCCTCTCCAAATACGGTATCTTTTCCGATGAAATTAGGGTTTTGATTTAGTGGATATAGATATGAACTATTGTTTTTAGAATTTGGTGATTTCACTTTTCTGGGTTGGTAAACAAAACTAGAAGAAGATCGGTGTTGTTGGAAGTGTGATGGAGGGATGATGGTGGTAAACAATTTCTGGTGTGCTGAAGATCGGTATTTGTGGGTTCATGGAAGTGGTGATGATTGTTGTGAAGGTGACTGGTGGTTGCTGGATGAAGAGGAGAAGAAGAGCTAAAAAGAGGTTCACTCAACTTCAACCTAGGTTAGAAATTGATTTAGGTATAAATTTATTTAGGTAATATACATTTTACATGGATGGCTAGGATTAATCATATAAAATACCATGATCATCAGTCTCGGTATGAGTGGTAAAATAAGGATTAAATTGGTAAATATTCCGCGACCTGTTTTAACGGGCTCACATATTTTTCGTTTTTAATCTAATTCCGCGACCGTCTTGATCGGTCAAAAGTCAATGACCGTCAGTGTGGGTCGTTGATGTGGGTTATTAAAACACCTTTTTCCACTAGAGAAGGTAAATAAGGTGTATTACATTTTTTATACACGTAATATATTTTACTCAACTGTATTAACAACACATGCAACTAGAAACGTGTCTTTGGAGCTATGAATGATACACATATTACTACAATGGTAAAGGGAATGGATGTAATTTATGAGTGCTTTATCGTAATCACAAGGGAATATTCTCTCAAAACGTTTTAACTGCATGCAATTTATATTCATATGTGTTAGAATTTGGTATTATAAAAAATTCTGTCTCTATAATTCACAATGACTCTCTAAAAATCAATTTTTTTTCTGTAATTCACATTGGCTCTCTAAAATACTCTCATAAATTACCTTAAAATCTCTAAATTTCTAGAGAATCTTCGAGAGTCACTGAAATTAGAACACTCGGAATATCCTTGAAATTCTCATTTGATTACATCCCTGTTTTTTTTTAATGGAAATTCCATGTCAATTTATTCAAACCAAAATAGTGATTACATGATTGCTTAGAGCAACTGCAGTCGTCGACTAAAAAGCGGATCAAAGATGAAATTTGATCTTTAGTCGAGAAAATGGAGCCACAGCCGTGCGATTAAAAGTAATCTTTAATCCCTGAAATCCACTGTAGCTGATCAAAAGTAATCTCTGATCGACGACTAAATTTTATGATCAAGAGGGGTACTAGAACTTTGTTCAGCATCAAGCGGCGTCCTAGCAATACATTCAGAAACACGGGCGTTGCGCTGGTAGTTCGCCTGACTCAGCGTTATGCTAAGGCTTCGCATGATGAAACGGAGTACCAGGGTAAAGCCTACCCACAAGTGTGCTGCTGGAACACCGCTCAGTTGGAGCACATTGGTAGCATGCCGCCTGGTCCAAGCGGAATGCTAAGGCTCCGGCCAAAGATAAATTAAGTTTACTAAGCTAATTTAACTAAGTTAAACAAATTAACTAATCTAAACAAATTAACTAAACTAATTAACTAACTAAACCAATTACCTAACTAACTAATTACCAGTGATACTAACTAACTACTAATTAACTAATTAACAAATTTAGGTGGTACTAACTACTAACTAACTAACTAATTAACTAACTTAACTAATAACTTAAGCCAAGCAGTACTCTAGTGCTCCGCTTGGGTATATCAGGCGGTGCGCTAGGACACCGCACGTCTTATTCTGCCCACACAGTTATTTTCGCACATGTACCATTTCTTCAGACGGGATGTTAGAACTTCGCCCCACCAGGCGCGCTACTGAGATATTGTTCGTCTCTTGGGCGTGGTTCTAGGAAACCATATAAACGCATGCGTTACGTTAGGATTCCGCTCCACATCAGGCGTTACGCTACAACACCGTCTCGATCAAGCAAAATCCTAGAACTACGCTCGTCTTCCCAAACGTATCACTAAGACTTCGCCCCACCCCAGGAGCAATCCTAGAGGCCCGCTTGACTATCCATGGTTGTTCTTGGGCCGGAGTAAAGATCAATTTTTTTGATCTTTGATCTTTTGATCTAGTCGTGTGACTATGGATGCCCTTACAAGATTATCAAAAACGCCAAAATATCAGCTAATCAAAACCCAAATACAAATGACGACACCTATTGCAAGTACGCGGCGAAGAGAAAGGGCCATGAACCGCAAAGATATCGAATTCTTGCAGATGTAGTAGTGATGAATGATGGTGTGAACCAGAATCAACTCTGACCATTTAAAATGATTATTTTCTTAATTAAGAGATGCTTGATAGACATATTTTTGTCTGATTTGTCCTCAATTATTTATATTGTTAGTGCTCAATTTGCTATTTATTGTGTTATTTTATGTGTTGTAGGTATTTTTGGGAAATAAACATTCGTGGAAAAAACGACTAAAAAAGTGTTAAAAGCACCCTGATAAAAATTACTAAATGCACCTAGAAAAATTGATAAAGGCACCCCACTGTTGGATAGGGGAACCCCTTCCCCTTCGTTTGAAAATGCAATTGGCGGGAAAACTTTTCTTTACTTGAAAATATTACCTGAGTTAGTTAAAAGCTGATTTTTATGGAGTTTTGAAGCATCTGAATCATCATAAAGCGTTTAAGAACATCAACAAGACTCGAACACGTCAATTAGAGGGTTTCTCGCCGTGAAACATGGCTGGAAAATCCATGTTTTTGCCGGAAAAGGATTATTCCTTGATTTGGATATACACGGGATTAGAGTTTGTTTTGGATTGTATTTTGGGTCCTTATCGAGTTAGGAGGAGTTGTTAGAGTTTACTGGACTTATAAATAGCAAAGAGGAGGAAAAACGTCAAGTGGGGAGGCTCAGGAACAATTTCTCTCTGCTGCTGCGAGGAAGAAGACGAAGAACATGGAATCGTCGTTCTTCTGTGACGGTTCCTTTAACTGGACAACAACGTTTATCTTCAATAGCAACGTTTATCTTCATCTATAACACTAAGAAGTTGCAACAGTTAATCTGTAACGCCTATAGAGCGTTGCAGATTCCCTGTTTTATTATTTTAGCTTATTTTCTTCTTCTCAAGCCCTTTTGAGCCATGTTTCTATCTTTTGAGAGTGTTTTGGGCACGATGAGCTAAACTCAACCACTGGACGATGGAGGAAGTCATATTTCATGAATGGATGATAACTATTTTTGATTCTTAATGACTTTTGCATTGATTTTGCATTGATTTATGATTTTTCTTAATTAGTTGTGATTGTGTTTGATAGTGTATGCTGGTACTTAAGAGATTTTGATGCGCCATGCTTATGATTTACAATTAATTTTTTAGAAATCTACTTTTGGCAAAGAAACAGAGTCAATAAAAGAGCTATAATTGTTAAAGAATCATTGTAGAAATCATTCAGAAGTGATTTTGATGGAATCCTGAGTTTCAGTTCTTCCCAATATTTTACTTATTTTCTAGTTTAATTCAGAATCAGGTCTAAAACGAATCTTCACAAGTCTCAGCGAACAAACACATTTTTACCACTTTTCTAATACGATCAATGCTAAAAAAAAAGGAATATTTTACCCAAAATCTTATTGATCCTAACGAATCCGGATGCCCTAAATCCCTCTTGTTGTAGATAAATCTAAAGCGACGCCGAGCAAAATCATTGATGTTCTTGATGAATCGAGAATGACAAGCCAAGAAACATGAAGATTTGAAAGAATCGCTATCACAGCGAAGAGAAAACCGTCCCAAAAAGAAGAAAAAAATAGTCCAAAAATCAAAAAATATGTCCATAGACACCTAAAACAATAAAAATAAAACTCAAAAATATAAACTAAATTACTTTTGTTCATAAAAAAATTAAAAATCTTTACTCCGATAGATCTAAGCAAGAAAAATAAAAATTTTAGAATTTTTTCTTTTTACCTTTCAGGAAAGAGATAGGAGAGGAGAGGAGAGAAGAGAAGAGAAGAGAAGAGGACTGTTGGTTTTTTAATTTCCGACTGCTCTTTTTTAAGTTTGATGTTGAAAAACCTAAATAATATAAAAAATTCTCTTCCCATAATAGTTTTTTTCCTCCCAATATCAAAAGCCCCAGACGATCTATGCTTAAATGGGTAGTAAAGCAGTGAGAGACATGACAAGAGGTAAGGCCTAACGACAGACAGTAGGGACAGCCGGACTTCATATCAACCATCCAAAACTGAACACGTGTTTAGTTAACTAATTAATGCGACCAAATAAATAAGGTAATAAAATAACCAGCATCCGGACGGCGCGTGCGGAGCCAAAAGATATTAATAATTTAAAAGCGATGTCTTTTCCTTTATATGAAAGATGTGTTTGATAAACAATCGGATTACACTATTTTAATTAACGATCCTCCGTCTAAGTTATAGAAACGGAAAAGTCAATATTTTAAATTAAGCATAAATTTTAATCATTTTTTTTATATTTTATTTTATATTTTTTTGATAAAAATTAGATACATCAGTTTGATTTAAATGTAATACTTTTTTTGTTCTATGTTAAATGAAGTGGGAGATTTTTTTTAAATCCTATATTAGATGAAGGTTTTTATATTTTTACCTTTTTTTATTTATCCCTATATTAAAATTAGACATTAAAAAAAATAAACAAAAAACTAAAAGATTTAAATATTTTAGAAATTAATTTTAAGGGGTATATTTGAAAAAAATTTAATCTCTCTTATTTCTCTTAATTTATATGAAAATACATAAACCTTCAACTAAACTAGGACGTATGAGTATTATTATTATCATAAGGATATACATGGAAAGAACTACAAAGAAATTAGAACTATACATATATAGATGGACAACCAAAAACTAAAACTCCACCTATATAACATATACGGGGGAGTATTTCATTTAAAATAATACTAAAACCTTAAACCTTTCTAGAGATATCCGTCGAGAAAATGGCCTGAAGGTTTGACATTCACCTCACAAATTGGAGGTAGAGACTTGGTGGCTCGTTTCTTTCTCTCTAGTGGTTTTAATCTGCTCCATGGGTTACTCAGATGCTCTAGGAAACCCAGATAATCTGGCCTTTATAGGCGGAGCCTGAAGTTCTTCTATGAGGGAGCGACATCTTACTAAGGAATGTAGTCAAGCAAAAAAGAGCTTATAAGTCCAACTTCTAAAATAACTCCGGATGTAAAAACCAGTTGGATTAGGTGTGCAACTGCACACCAATATTATGCACTGATTTTGTCCCTGCTAGCCGGTTAAAAAAATAAAATAAAAATAAAATTCCATTCTAAACTACAGTTTTTAATTTTGGGATTTTTGTATGCATAATGGCGACAAATTTTAGTTTAGTTGATGGTGAAATAATTGAACATTATGGTGTCTTGTCAAATAGTAACCACTCTATTAATGGATAGTGTATAACGATATATTCATCTTACAATGAGGTCGAGAAAAAAAAAGAGTCCAAAAAAAAGGGGTCAATACTACTTTAATCATGCCAGTGAATGGTCATATCATAGCATATCAATTATGTATTATCAGGAGCACTGCAACTACTTTAATCACGTTTCAGATGTTGTACATGCACATACTCCACAGTTCAGAATATTATCGTTTACATATGCAGGATTTTCTGAAATCAGAGTAGGGACTCCATATATATGCCCACTAATTTGGTGGCGGCGGGGTAGAAATCCTTTTCATTTGGGCCACCACCACCAATTGTCTTGCACAAAGAGGATATAGCTCATTCACTACTTTTTTTTTATGTATTTGAATGAGTGTGCGAAAGGAGCTGCAACATACCTTGGTTGTGGTGGTATGCATTAAAAACTTTATCTTTCTCACTTCATCGAATTCAATCAGTTATACAAGGTTATATATCCACTTTGCATTCAGCTCTCTAGATCCTATATCCATTAGGTTTAGTTATGCTTGAGTCCTGTTTAAGAGGAGAAGATTGTTGCAGCTGTTGAGTCCGGTTTACATGGAAGAGGTTGTTGCAGCTGTTGCCGGACTAAATCGCGTATGAGAAGAGGTCATCATCTAACATGCCCCCTCAAGATGGACATCGCTTGAGAAGTCCAATCTTGGATTTTAGCATTGAGAACTTAGAATGAGAGAGCGGTTTTGTAAGAGCATCTACGAGTTGGTCGGCAGAGGAAACATGAGCAACTCTTAAGACTCCATTCTGAACCTGATCACGGATGAAGTGGAAGTCAATTGCTACGTGCTTCATGCGAGAGTGAAACACCGGATTAGAGCAAAGTTGTGTAGCTCCCACATTGTCACAATAAATGATCGGACAGGCCGATAGCTTAACATATAGATCCGTGAGAAGATAGGTTAGCCAATTGAGTTCCGAAGCGGTGTTTGCAACGGCCCTGTACTCTGCTTCTGTAGAAGAACGTGCGATGGATTTTTGCTTCTTTGAACTCCATGAGATGGGATTGCGTCCTAGATAAATGAGATAGGCACTTGTAGAGGAGAAGTCATCCTTGTTGCCTCCCCAGTCAGCATCAGAAAAGGCTTGTAGTTTCCAAGGAGCATTTTGATGAAGATGATCAGAGAATGCATGTAACTTTAGAGGAGAGTCTTTGTAAAGTTGTAGACCATCATTGAGTGTGCCACAAAGGTAACGCAGGAGACGCTTCACAAATTGCCAGTGAATTGTAGTTGGAGCATGCATATATTGAGACAGCTTGTTGACGGCAAAGCTAATGTCCGGTCTGGTGAGCAAAAGATATTGCAAGCTTCCAACTACGGTCTGTATTCAGTGGGGTCTGGTAACACTGTACCAGATTGCAAGCTTAATGGTGGAGTGGTCGGAATTGGTGTGAGAACCGGCTTGGCATCAAGCATCTTGGTTTTGGAGAGGATGTCCAGGATATATCGTCTTTGTGAGAGTAGTAGACCTTGTTTGTTGGGGACAACTTCCACTCCCAAAAAATACGAAAGAGAGCCGAGATCTTTGATGGAAAATCTTTGTGCAAAAGTGTCGATGAACAAACTGACACGATGAGTGTCACTGCCTGTGACAATTAAGTCATCTACATACACAAGGAGATAAATTAGTTGACCAGACGTGTGAAGGACAAACAGAGACGTATCTGCATGAGAGTTGTTAAATCCACATTGTAGGAGAAACAGGCGCAGTTCATGGTATCATGCGCGCGGTGCTTGCTTTAACCCATAGATTACTTTACGAAGCTTGCATTTGTAAGAGGGATGATCTTGATCAACAAACCCTGGTGGTTGTTGCATGTAGACAGTTTCCGATAGGTGACCTTGTAGGAATGCATTATTAACATCTAGCTGACGTAGAGGCCAGTTGCGAGAGATAACCAAGCTGAGAACTACTCGTATCGTAGTTGGGTTGACCACGGGGCTGAAGGTGTCCATGAAATCAACTCCTGTACGTTGATGAAAACCCTTTGCCACCAAGCGAGCTTTGTACCTGTCAATGGAGCCATCAGATTTACGCTTAGTACGAAAAATCCATTTGCAGCCAACAACATTTTGATGCAATTCTGGTGGTACGAGATCCCAAGTGCCATTGTTCACCAAGGCGTTGAATTCATCGGACATAGGCTTGCGCCAATGTGCTTGGGCTAGCGCTTGAGACACTGTGGTTGGTTCCAAGGCAGCATTTGAGACCAGTTGAGTCACTAGGTTCATTTTGTGGACTGGCTTGTGAATGTTGTTTTTAGCCCTTGTCGTCATGGAATGTGTGGTGCGCGAGACTTGAGCATGACTATCCACAACTTGGTTCGGTTCGTTCAATGGAGAGGGTGGGGGAATGGAGCATGAGGGATCAGCCGATGAGGAAGCTTCGCAGTAGGGACCCTGGTGGAGAACAACGTCCGATGATGTCATGAGTGGTTATGGCAGGTTGGTTTGCACAATTGGAATGGGCGGTGGAATCCAGGTATCAATGAGAGCGGAAGAGACTGTGTTGCTTGATTGAGAAAGTGATGCATATGGGAATTGAGTTTCAACAAATTTGACATGTCGAGACACATATAGCTTGGAGTTGGAAGGATCTAGACAGTAGTATGCACTTTGGGTGAGGGAGTAGCCCAGAAAAATGCATGGAGTAGATCGAGACTCTAATTTGTGGGTAGTGTATGGCCTGAGGCAAGGATAGCAAAGGAAACCAAAAATTTTGAGCTTGGAATAGTTCGGAGTTGTCTGGAAGATTTTTTGGTAGGGTGAGAGAAGCTGCAAGGTGGAAGTTGGCATACGATTAATCAGATAAACCGCTGTTGCGAGAGCATACGGCCAATACGACAGAGGTAGGGATGCATGTGTGAGTAATGCGAGACCAGTTTCTACTATGTGAAGATGTCGCCTTTCAGAGAAACCATTATGTTCAGGTGTATGGGGTGGAGTTGTTAGATGAGAGATGCTTGAGGTGGGAGGAAATTTCTGAGACTGATGTATTCACCTCCATTGTCTGAGTACAATGTTTTAATGGTATAGTTGAAATAATTCTCGACAAGAGCTTTAAATTTGACAAAGATGGCATGAACATCTGACTTATGATGTAGTGGATAAAACCAGATGTATCGTGTGAAGTGATCAACAAAGATGACATAATATTTGTAACGATTTGTAGAGAAAACATGAGATGTCCACACATCAGAGAAAATGGTCTCAAGTGGGCGTTTGGAGACAATTGAAGAAGTGGAAAATGAGAGCTTGTGACTTTTATTACACATGCATGAGTTACATGACAGAGTTGGCGATAATTTTGGAATTTGGCCCAAGTTATTTGTGGAAACTATATGCTTTAAGATTGGATAGGCAGGATGGCCAAGTCGATGATGCCAGCAGAAGGTGTTAAGCTTGAGGCTAGAGAAAGCAGTCTTGGGAGAAGGACGCGGCCACTCATAGACACCATCCTTAGTTGGTCCGGTCATCAGAGTCACTCCTGTGCGAAGTTCCTTCACAAGAAAAGAAGAAGGTAAGAATTCAATAGACACATCATTAGATTTGCAAAATTGAGAGATAGATATTAAGTTCTTCTTCATGGAAGGGACACATAAAACATTATTCAAGTTAAAAGTTGATGCTGAGGATGGAAAAGATGTTGAACCAGTGTGAGTGATCGGCAGAGTGGTGCCATCTCCAATCATAATATCATCGTTTCCCATGTATGGTGAGTGGAGGGAAAGATTTTCGAGATCGAACATCACATGGTGAGATGCACCACTATCCAGAAGCCAGGAAGGACCAGAAGTGCGAGTTGTGGCATTCACTTGAGGCTGCCAAGTGTTGTTGCTGCTAGGTTGTTGAACTGGAACAATGCGGAAGGACGGACACTGCTTGGCCGAATGTCCTTGAACACGACATATTTGACAAAATCCAAGATATGGCTTGGGTTGCCTATTCGTGCTTTGGTACGATGCGCCTGTATTGGTCGGAGGTTGCTTTGGGGACCGGTAGCTTGGCTGAAAAGATGCAGGTTGAGGGAAGTTATTACGCCACTGAGGAGAGTTGTTGTTGGGGGTGGATTGAGATCGCCATGGCTTGCTATTTCTGGTGGTGACATTAGCCGTGATAGGGAAGTGGTTTCCTTCAGATGATTCGTGTTGAAGAGACACTTCAAAGTTGAGAAGTTTTTCATGGAGTTCCTCAAAAGTGATTGAAGTGTCTCGCGCTTGGACTGCTCTGACTAGTCCTTTGTAATCATCATTGAGTCCTTCAAGGATTTTTTCAGTGATGTCTTCATCATCAATTGGGGAGCCAAGAAGAGCTAGATCATCGGCCTTTGTTTTGACGGATTGCAGAAATTCAGTGATGGTGAGCGAACCTTTGGAACAGTTTTTGAGTTGTTGTTTAACTTGTTTGATTCTTCCTCTGGAGGGTTTTGCATAAGTGTTGGATAAGATTGTCCATGCTTGGCGAGAAGTTTTTGCTTGAGCAATGAAAGGAATGATTGTAGGGGAAAGCGAGCCAACAATAACATTCAGAATTAAGTGATCTTGCCTGTTCCAGATTGTGTATGCAGGATTGGGTATTGTGACTGCGTTTTGAGTGATTTCTTCAGGTGGGCAGGGGTTAGATCCATCTATGTAGTCGATAAGATCATAACCCACAAAGAGGGTTTGGAATTGCAGCTTCCAGGAGTAGTTTGTGGTGGTGAGTTTGAGAGGGGCCTGCGCGGCAACATTGATGCTGATAAGCGCATGATTGGGATTGGTGGTATTGATGGTTGCTGCCATGATGTGATGTGATGAAGAAGAGAAAAAGAAGAAGAAGGTGTTTTGAATCTAAGCTCTGATACCATAAAAACTTTATCTTTCTCACTTCATCGAATTCAATCAGTTATACAAGGTTATATATCCACTTTGTATTCAGCTCTCTAGATCCTATATCCATTAGGTTTAGTTATGCTTGAGTCCTGTTCAAGAGGAGAAGATTGTTGCAGCTGTTGAGTCCGGTTTACATGGAAGAGGTTGTTGTAGCTATTGCCGGGAGTCCGGTTTACATGGAAGAGGTTGTTGTAGCTATTGCCGGACTAAGTCGCGTATGAGAAGAGGTCATCATCTAACATGCATGTCCTTTGTATTGAAAATAGGTATTCCATATCCGGCTATATTTGGCATCCCATTTATAAATCGTGGTGGATTAGGCACTTCAAGTGTTAGGTTGGTTTATATATATACAAGTATGGTAAATATTTAGGTTTGCCATTATCATTAGAGTCTTGGCGTTCAGTAGATATTTTATCCCTTAATTAAGATTTTGTCTCCTATATAATATTCTCTCCTGCTGTTTTATTATTTTACTATAGTTTTATTGTATAAGAGTTCTTCTAAGCATATTATAATCCATAAAAAATCACATAGACACTTACGAATATTATTTTATCACATTAGTAAGAGTTCCACCAAATTTAAGTGAAAGATATTTTTCTAATTTCTTATTTTGTGAAAAAGTTTCCAATTTACTATATTGGAGAGAGACATACATTCACCGAGTCACATGATATGACAAATGAGTTAATTTTTTATTTATTTTTTATACCAGTTCTCATAGCATAGGAACCGGCTTTACTTAACAGTAAATTTAGGATGTGCTCTTAATAGTTTGTGTTCGATCGGTTGTTTCATTGTAAACTTAATTCCATAGAACTAAGAGGCCATTAGAAAAAAGATATTTCTCCCAAAATACCTATTTGTTTTCTTGAAAAAGATATTCCACGGAGTCGGAGTTAGAAAAAGAAAGGAACAAGGTAGTAGGTGCTGAAAGTTTCGGCCCCTATCCTACCTAAGTGTTTTAGGTTGTTCGTCTCTGGACTCTTCAGTTGCTTTTATATAGAGGTTGTTCAATCGTCTTTTAAAGACAAGTTATGTGCTTCGACATTGGCATGTGTATAGTGAAAAGTAATTGATAGGGCTGTGTCGAACTCCCATAAATGACGCCGTAATAGCCGGCGTGCCAAAGACGATGATTTGAAGGCAACGTCTGTTGAGAATAATCCACATTTTATATATATATATGAAATTAAAGATTTTGTAGTCTATAAACCAAGGACAATCTTAACCTTGTAAGTAGTTTTTATGGCAAATTAAGTCTATAGAATTGAATAACGTCATTTTTTTTAATGACATCTTGTTCTATTTTAAAATATATTTCCCGTACCATAAAAAAAGATAGATAATTTTTAAAATTAGTTTTCAGGAAAATTTGGATATAGGTATCTGTTGTATCCCCAGGCCATCAAGTGTATAGTAGTTTTCGTGTTCTTTGTTTATCCTTGAAAGAGATTATTTCCAAAATCACTCATATGTGTAGGTACCAAATGAGCAAAACGATCAATTAGAGTACATGAAAAGTGAAAATTCGTTCGGTAAAAATAATAAAAGCATGTACCACCTCTAAAGAACTAGTCTCTCCAAGCCAGGAGACAAAGAAGACGAGTAACACCGACATTCAATGCCTTACCGGCCGGTCTTATTCATGTATTTGGATTGTATATATCATGGCCAGTACTACTTTTATCACGATTCAGACTAGCACGCGCGTCCTACTCCATGAATAGTTATGGTGTTACGACAGAGCAAGAAACAGCGACACGAGAAAGTGTGTACGTTCACGATGGGTGTAGGGACAAAACAATGCCCACAAACTAGCTTGATTGATAACCTTGCTATTTAATTGGCACACCTAGAAGACGCATAAATAAATGCATCCAAGAGAAGTCTGACGCAATTAAAGCTTCATCGTTCAGATCAACATGAAGCTACTGTTAGACATTTTTAAAATTGTTTGCTATTACGATGGGGTTTCCGGATGAAACCCTCTAGACCTGGTTGCTACTATTGAAAGTTAGGATATTCTACGTAATGTGAATATTTCATCAAAAAGATGCGTCCATTTCCATAAGCCATCGTTGATAGTTTTTGGATGTATCTGTTGGAGATGAAGAGGCATCTCCAACATACATGAATCTATATTATAACTGTTTATGTCAATTTTCACGTTGACATTAACAACCAATAATTTGAAAATTGCATAATAAACTGATACATAGAATCATTTAAAGACATATCAATTTAATAAACGTTTTTATGATTTAATGGAGGACAGATCAGAAATATGATCCAAGATACAATTCCAAATACATTTCCTAAGAAATTTACATAGATTCATCGTTTCTCTTCAATGAATCCTTTATCATACCTAATAAACCTTCTTCTTCTAATCTCTTTTATCTTTTCCTCTCTTCCCTCTCTCCTCCAATTTTCCAACCCCTTCTCCAGTGAATGTTCTCTTCTATTTATAGTCATAGTAACGAGCCTTACTTGTCCCGATCCACTGTCGTTCTTCTTATTATATTACGATCGGGATGTTTGTAAGATTGACAGATCATGTTTTCTCTTTGGTGCGATCGTTGCATGATTTACACGTGTTCTTCATTCCTTGAAATCCGTGGTACGTTCCTTGCATGGTTTACACGTGCTCTTTCCTCCTTGAATACCGATGTTGTCCCGAGCTTATGTGTCAGTAAAGTAATTATTACCTTACTTTCCCGTACAATATGCATTTAATGCTGTTACTTTCCCGATCTTACGTGTTAGCTGTGCAGAAATTCACTCAGTCTGTCACTTACGTCCCGTCCTATTATTTTATTATGGTTTTGATTGCATGCTTCTCATCCTTCTTTAATTTCACTGCTTCTTTCTTAATCATCTTACATGTGTCGTTCCTATTTTATTTCTTAACATCTGCCCCCTTCTTTTTCTTTTTCCAAAAATCTTAACGGTCGATTCGAGGTCTTCGAAAAAGTAAAAGAACAATTATTACTCCCCACTTTTCCATTACTCCTTTTCACACGTTACGCGAACTTTTCGGAAGCAGTAATTCTTATCATCACGTTTGTGTCAGTTACTCCGTTTTTCGAGGGAATCATATCTCCGCCTTTCCAAATTGTGACGGTTTCTATTCTTTGCTTTAAATCCGAAGCAGTCTTTTTCACTTATGTTTTTTACCTCTTGAAGTTGCTGTTTTCTGTTTTCCTTAAGTTTTTTCAAGTACTTTTGCATCCCAATCGTCTCTATAGGCTTTTAACATTAGATCAAATAATTGTTTATCTACTTTCTTCAGGTATGTTAAAAATTTTCTTTTGGGTATCTTACTTTAAAATCTAATCATGATTAACTTTTCACAAATATAATTGATTTGATTCTTCTCAGATATGATTGAGCTGATCCTTAAAACTTTTCTTTCCAGATAAAATATCATGGCGTCTAGGAATCCTCAGACTAATAATGACCATCAGGAATCTGGAAGACCTGCTAGAATTTCTTCCTCTCAATACGCTGTGGCTCGGCCTGCTCGTGATCCAGCTCCTGAAACTACTGCGAATGTTAATCCTTCTTCTAGAAATAAACGTTCTCAAGCATCTTATAGCTATCGAACAATGGATATTGAAGATTTTAAAATAATATATGATATTCAAGACTTTAAAGTCTCATTCTTTGATCCTAGTTCCGATGTTCTAACTTTAAGTGCAATGCAGAAGTTCAATTATTCACATAATCGTTTGCTAATTGCTGCTGGTGCTTTAGAGGCCGGACTTCGTATTCCTTTATATGAAGAGGAGAATCCCTTTCAGTTTGAGGTCCTTGCGACTCGAAATAATTCTTCCCATGGGCTGCCCCGATCCATTGCTCAATATAATGGCAATTGGTGGCGAATTCTCGATGAGTGTTATCTTCGAAGTGAAGGGCGGACTAATCTTACATGCTACGTACCAGATTCTTCAGAACGTCAGGGTTATACTGTAGAGAATTTTCATGCCACATATGGAGATTGCATCTCAAAGAAAAATTATGTGAAGTGGAGTGTCAGTCCTGCTCGCAAAAGTCATCCGGGATTTTCATTATTGCATGAAATTGATGATCCCAAAATCAAACATACTCCTAAAACCAATCTTGACTTTCCCTCAAAGGAAAGAATTCGTCAGGATCATGACTACAAGTGGTATCGCACTCCAATTATAATTGGAGGTCCTTGGGTTTATGGTAACATGCCTGCCAATGAAATTCAAGCGCTTCGGAACCGATACCCAAATTACGTCCTTGGCGGTTAAATTTTGTGGACTACAAGTTCGACTATAAGGTTTGTGTTACTCTTTATTTCAACACTCATTATGAATTGTTGTTAAATTATCTCTCATGAAACAAATGTCTATGTTTCAGATTGAACCTGATTCTGATCTTGTCACTGATGTCCCTCCTCCTCCTCCTCCTCGCCGAAACCTTGGTATTCAAATTGTTGAAGGAAGATAGAGAGTGGAAGAAGAAGAAATTGTAGAAGGTAAAGGAAAACGCAAGCTAGTTTTTTTCCTGAAGAAATAAAGAAAAAGAGAAAAATGAGAAGACCAGCATACCCTTCTGAAACGGAAGAGGGGGAGATTAGAGATAATATAGCTGTGGGATGCAGTAATTCTGCTCCTATAATTGCTGCTGAAGGTTCGGTCCAAACCGATGTATCGGGACAGCACGTAATTATCAATGCTGTTCCCGTAAGTATGGAATTACCCATTCTTCCTTCTGATTTGCCCACCGTTCCTTCATCTACTTCTGAAGCTATTTCAGATATCATTGCCCCCTCCAATATCTTCGCCACTTTTTCTCCTCTTCCTAGTAGCTTTGACATAATGCACGTTGCTCATTGCGATGTTTCATTAACGGTTTTCTCCGGATTACCTCAAGAGGAAGGAGATGATGTTGCCATTGAAGAAGATAATATAGTACAATTGGTCGAATCTACTATTGCTGTTGAAGAGAATGTTGAAAATGAAAATATTGTTATAGAAGGACAAGGAAATGAAATCTCTGAAGGAGGTAATACTGAAGGTGCGAACCCTAATGTTCCCCCTTCAATCGTTCCTGATACTGCGCACCAAACTGAAAATGTATCTGCTTCTGAGGTCAACCAAGTAATAAGTGCCCCCATCGGGACATCACCTCATCCTGCCACTCCTTCTCATGACAGTGACGATTGTATGACCGATCCTTCCGCGCAATGGCCTTTTAACGAGGAAGATGAAGGAACTATCCTTGCGGGTAAAGAAGATGAAGCCTTCGAGTGGTTTGTCTCAAAAGGGTTTTTAAATACTTCTATTCGCTTCAACTTATCAAAGGACGATAATGCTTCTATGGCTAGGCTTCGGGCTTCAGTTGGTGCGGCTTCAATAGATAGTACCCGAGATGCTTGGTTTGAAGGTGATTTTTTCGATCAACCACACCCGCTCAGTCTTCCTTCTTCCTTGAATGAAATTCTAACCATGGCTGAAGGCTCTACATACTCGTTTCCTCAACAAGTTATTACTCAGCTCAAAACTGGTAACGATTGTATGTTCGCAGCGTATAAATTCTATAAGGCTAGAGCCATAATGACGGAACAGATGCTCAAGAACGAGAAATCGAAAGCAAAGTCCGGGAATGAGAGTTTACAACAGGAAATTGAGAATTTGAGACAACAAAACAGTAATCTTCAACAACAACTTCAACAACAGCAAGAACAACAGCAGCAGCAGCTTCGGCAGCTGGAAATTTTTGAGGATCAGAATCAAAAACTTCAAGATCAGAATCAAGGTTCGTCCCTACTCCCCAATTCATATTTTATTTTAGAGTCGTACTGTATCGTTCCAGGATCTATCTTTGTTAGGTGCGATCTAATGGTTCGTCCGTACTTGGGCGTTCCAGTGCTTGGTACGTCCATTACTTGGTGCGTACCAGTACTTGGTGCGTTTTTTTTTTTTTTTTTTTTTTTTTTTTTTAAATCTACCCTTCATTGATGGGATCAGAGGGAGACCTGGAACCTCTGTTTAGATTCCAGCGTAGGATGATTCAGTTGAACAATCATGCAAGGGAAGTGAATAAGGATATGGAACTGGTTAAGAAGAAATTAACACAGTTGTCCGATAGTATGGATTTGAATACCTGGAGACGTAATAGAGCGGAATCCAAGTATCAAGAAGTTCTGAAAACTTTAACTCTTAAAGAGACAGAATTTAAATCTGTGATTAGAGGTATATGTTGAGTTATATGATGATTTTATTGATAATTTTATATGGTTTAACTAACATTTACTCTGAATTTTAGCGCTAGAAAAGAAAATGAATGAAGCTAATGGGCGAGCCACAATAGCGGGAGCTGAACTTAACATTGCCAATAATACAATAGCGAACCTGACTGAAGAGCTGAAGACATCAGAGAAAACTGTAGCTTTAAATACGATTAAGCTTCGGGACTTACAATCTCAACTCAACATTCAAGGTGATGAAATAACTAGAGTACAATCAAGAGCTGAAGAACTATTAAAGGAATTGAATGCTGAAAAGGAAAAGGTAGATAAAGATCAAGAGAAAATTAAGGATCTTCAATCAGAAGTAGACTATTGTCATGCTTATGTTGTCTGGGTAAGACAAGATGCTAAAGCTAAAATTGCAATGTCTTTTAATTCTGCTTTGGAGCGGGCTCAGGCCGATCCTTCTGTGGTAACTGGTCGTGCTCTTGTTCCGGAAGTTCCTTCCCAACCAATTCATCCATCCAACCGCAAAGCATAGTTATACTTGTTGTTGGCTTTTAGTATTTGTAGCTTCATTTCTAGATATTGTTGCTTTGTGTCCCGATCTCGTCTTGTTCCGAGGCTTGAATTTTGGTGAAAACATTATTTTGTAATTTCTTGTTTCTAACTGGTTTGTGCTTTGAATTTTATTCCTGCACAAAATATAATATTTATAAAGTTTTTAGGTTAATCATATTATTTCAGAAATACAATGGATTGAAGTGTATATACGAAAAAAACCCGGGCCAGGGGTAAGATACAAGGTTGGTCCCGATCGTATTCTGAAAATGATGACCATAAGTTAGATATTCCTTCTTTGTGAAAAGATTAGAATCTATTCAAATTCTAATAAAACATGTACCTCTGTGGGTATGGAGATTGAATTTTGCCGCCAATCAGAGCGTTTTCCAGAGTACAATGTTCCGGGAACTTAATATAGATTATGTCGTCAATCGAAACGTTCTTCCAGAAGGTGATGTTCCTGGATTTGTATTTTATTGTAAGTACGAACTCAAAAGAAATGTATCGTAAAATAACTGTTTATAATAAAGATATAAATACCTGTGCGGGCTTCCATAATTGTGTTAGTTTCATGGATAATAAAGCTTTAGGTATCGTGCATTCCAAGGATATTGTAAGATTTGTCCTTGCATATTTTGGAGATAATACGATCCTAGCCCAGCTGAATTATGTATTATATATGGTCCGTCCCAAGTTGGTGCGAACTTCCCAGCATCTTTGTCCCGATGGTATTCAGGGATTTGTCGTAATACATATTGTCCTTGAACGAAGTTTCGAGACTTGACTTTTTTGTGGTAATCCCGTGCTATCCTTCTTTGATAGTTCTCCATCTTCTGGAGTGCCACTTCGCGCTTTTTTTCTAAATCATCCAATTTCTCTAACATTAAATCTGTATTCAAATTTTTCTCCCATGCTTCTGTTCTTGTGGTAGGTAGAATGATTTCAGTTGGTATGACAGCTTCTGTACCGTACGCAAGAAGGAAAGGAGATTCTCCGGTGGATTCTTTTCTCGTGGTGCGATAAGCCCATTAAGTGTTATGCAATTGTTCACACCAACGTTTGTGATACCCATCAAGTGTTTTCTTCAAATTCATTGCTATTGTTTTATTCGTGGATTCAACTTGGCCATTACTTTGGGGATAAAATGGTGTGGATCTGTATTGTTGAATATTATACGTCTCAAACAACATATCAATGTTTTTTCCTTGAAATTGTTGCCCATTATCAGAAACTATGGCTGCTGGTATTCCAAATCTACATATAATATTTTCAAATAAAAATGTAAATACATCAGAATCTCGGATTCGAGCCAATGCTTTCGCTTCTACCCACTTGGTGAAATAATCAGTAGCCACTATTAGATATCGTCTCTTTTTAGTTCCTTCAACTAACGGACCAACAATATCTACTCCCCATTTTACAAATGGCCATGGGCTGAGTATAGAATTGAGTTCGGTAGCTGGTGCTTTAATCTTTTTTGCAAATCTTTGACACTCCTCACATTTTCGTACCATGTTGTCTGAGTCCTTTTGCATGGATATCCAATAATAACCTTGAGTTTTGGCTTTTAATGCAAGTGATCGTCTTCCACTGTGGTTTCCTGCATCTCCGTAATGTATCTCTTTAAGTATCCGAATTCCCTCCTGTTGGGATAAACATCGAGCTAACGGTCCGAGAAATAATTTTCGATACAAAATTCCATTTCGAAGTTGGTAATTGTCTGATTTGAGTTGAATTTTTCTTGCTTCTTGAGAATTGGTAGGTAATATATTATCTTGTAAATATTGATGAATCGGAATTCTCCAATCTGGTTCACTTGTTTGATCACCTATTTGTTGAGGTAAAAATGGAATATTTTGTAGTGTAGGATCATGAACTGTCTCTGTTATGTTTTTTTCCATGTTATGAAGCATTCTATCTGAATTGAAGGTTCATAGATTCTCCCAACCTTTAGTGCTGTCATACTTGAGTCAGTTAACATGGAAGAAATGAATGCTAAAGCATCAGCATGTCGATTTTTGTCTCGAGATAAATGCCGGAAAGTAAGATTTGGGATTTGGCTTGCCAGATTTTGAACAAGATTTTTATATTGCACTAGATCTACATCAAGTGTTTGATATCTTAGTTCAAGCTGCCGAATTACCAACTGCGAATCAATCGTAAGTCGAACATTGCTAATTCCCAATTCAATGATAAGTTTCAAAGCATGGACCACAGCTTCATATTCTACTATGTTGTTTGTATGTTCTTCAAATTCAAGACGGAAAGAATGAATCATTCGATCTCCCATTGGTGTAGTAAGTACAATGCCAATTCCTGCTCCTTCTTTGTTTCGGGATCCATCAACAAAGACTTCCCATCTTTGAGAGCTTGTCGAGTCCAGAATATCTTGTGGGTCTTCTTCCTCGCATCCAGGTAGTCCTTGGATTTCATATTCTTCTTCAATTGGGAAGTCTGCAAGGAAATCAGCTAAAACTTGAGATTTTTGAGCGGTTTGTGACTCATAAATTATATTGAATTGTTCTAGCTGGGCATTCCATTTAGCGATTCTTCCCACTTTTCCTGTATTCTTCAATACCGATTGTAACGGTGCCTTGCTCGGGACCCGAATATAATGAGTGAGAAAATAAATACGTAACTTTTGTGTGGCAAAGACTAATGATAAGATGAGTTGTTCGATTCTTGTATAATTTCTTTCTGCCGAATTAAGGGTTTTGCTGATATAATATATTGGTTTTTCTATCTTTTCATTGGTCCGCACCATTACTGCAGTGATTGCATCTTTTGTTGCCGATATATACAATATTAGTATTTCTTCAGGTTCTGGCTTCTGTAATGCTGGCAAAGTGGCTAAATGCTTTTTTATGCTTTGAAATGCTTGTTCACACTGATCGTTCCATTCAAATTTATTTTTCTTCTTGAGTATTTCAAAGAATGGTTTGCATCGTTCTGATGATCTGGCAATAAATCTGTTCAAAGCAGCTAGACATCCGTTCAACTTCTGTACACTTTTAATACTGTTGGGTGATGGCATATCTGTTATTGCTTGGATCTTAGCTGGATCAACTTCTATTCCATTCTTTGTAACCAAATAGCCCAAAAACGTCCCGATGAAACACCAAAAATGCATTTCTCTGGGTTAATCTTCATTTTGTACTTCCGTAACGCACCAAAGATTTCAGCAAGGTCTTTTAAATGGTTAATTGATAGTTTGCTTTTTACCAACATATCATCGACATAAACCTCTAACATCTGTCCGATCCATGGTTTGAAAATTGCATCAACTAAACGCTGATATGTTGCTCCTGCATTCTTTAATCCAAACGGCATCCGTGTATAGCAATAAAGCCCCCGTGGAGTAAAGAATGCTGTGTGTTCCTGATCTGCTTCAGCAAGTGCGATTTGATTATATCCCGATTGACCGTCCATGAAAGATAATGCTTCATGACCTTCTACTGCATCTACTAATTGATCAATATTAGGAAGTGGGTAGCTATCTTTTGGACAAGCTTTGTTTAGATTGGTAAAGTCTATACAGATCCTGACTCCACCGTTCTTTTTTTGGTACGATCACCATGTTAGAAATCCATGTTGGATATCGCACTTCTCGAATGAACCCTGCATTTAGAAGCTTTGTTAATTCCTTTTCAACAGGATCGTGATATTCCGATGCAACCTTGCGTATCCGTTGACGAAATGGTGTAGCATCAGGCCGTATTCGCAATTCATGCTGTACAATATTTGGATCTATCCCGGGCATATCCTCCATTTTCCATGCAAATATATCTACAAAATCAGAGAGTAATTTGATTAAACTTTGCTCCATATATTCTTTCATCATGATTCCAATCTGCATTTGCTTGGGCCATTCCACAGTTCCAATATTTACAATTTTAGTTTCTTCTATGGAAGTGAAAATTGGTTTTGGATTCCCAATTGGAGTTGGAATTCCCTTTAATTGCTATGGGAGTCCTTCATGTTGTTGATTTATGGAGTTTCCTTGACCGTTACTGCTTTCTCCTAACTCGTTTGCTGACTTTTGTTCAAGGTTTCTTCTCAAGTATTGATTAATTTCATTTTCTTTCTCTTCGGTCCTTCGGTTTTTCTTTCTTTGTTGTTGTTGTTGTTCCTGTTCTTCGTGCATTCTTACCTCCGCCATTATACAGAACTTTGCATCATCTTGATCCCCTTTGATCTCCATCTCTCCTTGCGGTGTTGGAAATCGCAGATATTGGTGATAAGTGGAAATTACACCTTTCAACTGGTGTACCCATCGTCTGCCAATGATTGCATTATATGGTGACGGAGCATCTACTACACTGAATTTTGTTAGGATGTTGATTGGTCCGACTGATACTTGCAAGTCTATATCTCCTTCCGGTCTTGAGGCCATTCCATTGAATCCATAAATTGTATACCGGGATGGAATTAATTGGTCTTTTGTTAGTGCCATCTTGCAAAATGAACTATAAAATAAAACATTCAACGAACTGCCCCTGTCCATAAGGATTTTTCTAACATTCCACCCTGCCATGGGTAATGTAAGGACTAATGGATCGTTGTGCATCTCGACCTCCTGATTTACTTCTCGTGCTGAGAAAGTTAGAGGGGATGCCATCCAGTCTTCCCAAGCTTCTGCTATTCTTCCCGATACTCTGAAAATTTCATGGTTTTGAACCCTTCGACATAATTTTTTATTGATCGCAATATTTACGCCAGTATCTCTCTTTTCTGAGTACGATATTACATCAATGGTACGCTCATTGTACGGGATATGTACTACTTTGCCTTTATCAGGTCTCGCTACTGGTTCGGTCCTCTGAACATATTCTTTTAACTCTCCTGCATCTATCATTTTTTGTACCAAGATAATAAAATTCCTACAATTTTCTGTTGCATGTCCTTTATAACAATGGTAAGCACAATAATTTTTTGATCGCTGAGTAAACTCAGGTTGATTTCCTTTTGAAGATGGCCATTGAAAATCTGGTTTAACTTTTATGATATCCAAAAGTTCGGTATATGAGGTATTAAGCTTTGTGAACACTCTTTCTTGAAATCGTTGCACAAATGCCTTATTATCCCCTTGCCGTGGGCGCTTTGATTCTTTAGATTCTGGTTTATGAGGAAATTCTTTTTTCTGTTCTATTGACACATCAATTGAGTTTGTCCTTTTCATGCTTTCCTGATTTCGTGAAATGCTTCTTGGATCTTGTTCCTGGACATCTTGCAACCTTGCACATGTTTCTATTATTTCTATGAGTTGCCCCTCAGTCTTGGGATTGTTGCGATGGATTTCAATAAAAAGCTGACATCTCCGATCAGCGATTCCCCATTTGTAATGATTTATTGCAGTGCTTGAATCAACATCTCCAATTGCTTGACACACTGTATGCCATCGAGCAGTATAAGATCTTATGGTCTCTTCTGGCCATGATGTAAGAGAATATAATCTATCTATTCCTGAATCAACTGGTTTATTATACATGTATGCTTCCAGAAATTTCCTCACTAATTGTGAATAGCACTCAATGGAGCTCTCAGGCAACCTATCGTACCATAATAATGCTGAACCTGTTAAACTTGAAGGAAAGCAACGGCACATAATTGCTTCATGGCCATCCCATCGTGACATTACTCGATTATAATATTTCAAATGTGAGGTTGGATCCTTTGTTCCATCGTAACATTCAAATATAGGGATATTGTACTCTCTGGGTAATGGAACACTTGTTAAACGTTGAGATAATGGTGTACGCCTAGCCTCTTTTAGCACTTCTTCTATTCTTTCTCCTTCTTTATTTTTCAGTCCTTTTATTTCCTCTTTCATTTGTTCCATGGCTTCAATACATTTCTGCCATTGTGTATGTTGGATTTCCTGGTTTTCTCTCTGTCTTCTGGCTCGCGATGACGATCCAGCTAACACCATCCTTTGATCATGATTTTCTCCTTCGTTTCTTGGTACTCGTCTTTCTAAAATTACTTCTGGACTTGGTGATCTTGTTGCAGCCTGCCTCTGTTCACGTCGAATTGCACCTTTTAAAGCTTGATTTTCTCTGGTTAATAATTCAATTCTACCTTGGTTGATCCTCTGTTCTCTCCTTATTTCATCCATTTCCCGTATCAGATTTTGAAGATAATTAACATTATTTCCTGAGTTCTCGTGATGCGAGAACTGATTTTGCGATAAAGCATTTGGTGTTAGATCTTGGATTGGTGAATGATTTCCCACATTACTCTGTTGTTGGTCTGAATCACTCTCAACTTCCCTTTGTCTTAAAGTTTGTTCATCATTACTGCCTTGATTTGCAGAGTCTGCTTGTGACATTTTGTTTCTGGATTTGCTGGTAGCTAACTTTCTCCTCTTGATTTCTAATAAATTTTGAAAAGTTAACCAACTAATCTTACAATAAATTACTTAAAGGAAAATAAAGTGACAGAAGCTAATTTTATCATCTTCTAAAAATATGTTTTATGACCAAATATTTAAACATACTCGAGAAAAACTGTATAAATCTCTGTTTTTTTTTTTTTTTTTTTTTTAGAATACCATTTTCATTTTTAATGCAGCATCAAATTCACCTTTTAAAGAACAGGTAGGATAAATCCTTTAACCCAGTCCCTGTTTCTAGCGCCAAATTGTTTATGTCAATTTTCACGTTGACATTAACAACCAATAATTTAAAAATTGTATAATAAACTGATACATAGAATCATTTAAAGACATATCAATTTAATAAACGTTTTTATGATTTAAT